>QYTT01081478.1:0-19691 GCA_006980735.1 Dasypogon diadema
CCCTGGAAAAATTCAGCTATGTATTATTTTAGTTGGCAAGCATTTATTATGTGACTAAATTTATAACGCTTTTATGTACACTGTACAATTCAGGGCTAGTGTGTACTGATAGAGGCGCGGCCTCGTATCCAACAAATCTAAAATTTAACCTGCTTTGAAACATTACCTGCCTCCCTCCATTAATTATAAAATGTGGCCCTTTTTAATTATCTGCGATGACATATTTCATGTCCAGAGAGATTTTTTTTTAAACCATTTGGAATCGTTAGTAAAATAATTTAAAAATATTGGGACATAAATAACAATTGCCAACCAAGTAAACATAATAAAAATGACTTAAAGGGAACAAATATTACGACCTTAAATTTTATTGACACCTCCTGATTAAAATCATAGCTACGTTTTTTATCAGGTTACCCTCAGTTATCGCAAATTTAAAGTTTTTCCTCTATAGCACCCAGGAAACAATTTCTCCCTCCTTCGCCTTTCTTAAAGAGAGAGGGGTTTTAATAAGGATATACAATATAATTGTTGATAAATGAGTGATGATGATATAGTTGTTGATGGCGCAACAAAATGAAAAGTATCTACCTAGACGTAATCCTTCTAGGTTATCCGTAATGAAAATTTTTTTGGCAATTTGTTTGAGGATGTAACCAAATCATTGCAATGATTCCCTTTGAAATGCTTTGTTATGTACCAGAGATGCAATTAACCTAAGTATGGATTTTTTTTATCAGGTTTTTTTTTCTGAGGATAGAAAGGCACCTACCTTTTGTTATTTTTATTTTTATGTCGCATTCATTACGATCGCAATATCATATTGATGGATTGAGCTCGAATCCAAGAGAATCCATTTCTTTACGCGCGTTATAAATCCCCAAGTGTTATATAAAGAAAGATTGTGCTTTACAGTAAGTTAACGAAAGAAATTCGCTATGATATCGCTACGTATAAAACAATTAATTAAGAGAAGAAAATCAAAAAGCTATTAAAAATAATTTTTTTATATTACTTAAACAGCAAGAAATATGTTCCAAAATATCCGTGATATAACACAATATAAGAAGATGGAGGGCATCATGAATTATAAGGCCCCCAAGAAGCACAATGCACATCATATTGTTCAGGAAAGCACTAATTACAGCCTGAGGAGTAAGTCACCTTACGATTTCATAATAACTACTAACCTACATGTGAAACATAAGGGTATAGAGCCCACCTCATTAACTAGAAGCCCTGAAAATTTCATTGATATTCGACTAACAACAAGTTTTGCAACACAGAAAATTCAAAACTGGTGAGTTTCGAAAGATATTTCTCTGTCCGATCGATATATTCGCTCTGAATTCGTTCCTCAAATCCTCAAACTACTGATTGGGAAATCCATAGAGATGCCCTACATTTCAATTTCATTGCAGCCGATATGCAAATGATGATTAGCAGTGTGTTGGGGAAGAAGTAAAGACTATCACCACTGTGCTTATTGTCTCATAAGTCCTTATGCTCCATGAGGAGGATAAAGAAAGAATCGAACCATAAGTGACTCACGTGTGATTCAGGATTCAGGATGCAGATAAGGAAAGTTCGGCGTCTATACAACAAAGCTAAAAGTGAAAAAGGTACAATCTGGGGCCGATCGGGAAAACGCACAACTAACGTAACCTATCGCCTTGTACAATTACGAATTAGTAGGCGGTACATATTATACTGCAATTCGGGAACACAAATTGGTAGGACCAAGACTGAAGCCTCGAGACTCTTCTTCTTCTTTTCAAAACGTTCATTCAACCAGAAATACCACTCGATAAGAACAGGATATAGACTATCTGGATTGGACAACCTTTAGAGATTCTAAAGTAGGTGCTCTTACTCTGCTTTAATCCAACCACGAACCCCCAATTGAACTTTGACTACCGACAAGGTAAAATGACCCATAAACTCCTTTAACACGTTCTCTGTCAGACTTTAATCACTGAGATTACGTCCCCAATATTACTTGTGATATTCTCATGTAAGAGAAACGTTCACCGAAAACGGTACACGTGGCAGGGAACGTGTTAAGCCATTTAAATCTCCAACTGAGGATGGTATTTACCCCACTCTTTAACAATATAATCATTTATTAATTCATAATTTAACACGTCATTTCAGGGCCTGTGGCTTATTGAAATACACCCCGCAATACTTTGCTTTCAAAGACTCAACTTTCTATTGAAGATATTGGACTGTACCTGCGAATATAGGATAATATTTTCGATTCCTAGAGATTAACTCTCTTAGTAACGTCCTTTTTTATAACGAAGTAAGGGAAATAAATTTCGCACGTGCTTAGGAGGAAGACGGTTTATACAGACCTCGACGATAAGCGTATAAAGGGAGAATGACTGCAGAGCCAATGCTATGCAGACAATCTTGGTTCTCTCTGGAGAATAGTGAGTGTAAAAAACCTAGGCTAGTACAATAAAATAAGCAGTACGGGTGGTATTAAAAGTCAGTATACATAAAGAATATTTCTATAACCGATCGCCGTTTAAAAACAAGAAATGAATTAAATTTCATAAACAAGTGTATTTCCTTTACCAACAGCAACGCATAAATGCATAAAAAGTCAACGCAGGATCTCAGTGCAATTTAAAAACAACAGAGTGTGAATTGCAATAGCATACTCTGTTACGTGCTCTTACCTGAGAATGGCGTTTTCCCCGGCTAGCATTAGAGAAGCGCAGGATCCAATACTGACCTTAACACCTTTTCTGAGCGTTACGTGGTTTAGAAGTCCACGAACTCGAAAAAAGTCCCACAATTCGAAACTAATCTTTATCGGATCAAATAAAACGAAGGGAAATACTTTTGGTTAGCAAACGTTATAATTTTTCCTTGGCACAAGGCAGTAAATATGCCTACATGAGGAGAAAATTTCTTTCTAAGTGAAAAAAAGTGTTTCGATCACAGCAAGTCAAATTGATCATCGTCAAGGCGTCGATCGATTTACCTGGCACAGACACTACAACGAGTAGTCACAAATTTCTATCGATCAAGTGTTCGAAACACTCTCACTTAGGAAAAAATTTTCTGTTCATGTGGCCATTTCTCAAGTATTCTTCGAAGTGAATTTCATTTCAAAATTTAATTCAATTTAAATGTTTGTGTCCATCAAATGCCTCCGTCTTTGTTCAATTGCAATCAAAATAAATATGCATTACACAAAAACATAATTCCCTCTACCCCCGCAATTTTGAAATTTTAAGGATCCTTATAGGTATATGCTCTGGGTTTCTTTTGTCTCTTTTTCCTGATTTCCAGCCTTCGTTGATTTAGGCTCCTTTCCTTAAATATATCCCGGGTAATATACTATAGCAGCGGCGTGGAGAAAGAGTGCAACGATAGAGGAGAAATCATTGGCTGGGTGGATTGATGCAACCTCAGGAGTAGAGTAACCGTAGAGGGAATCATCCTTAAGTAATATACCTACTGAAACCTAGAACCAGTCTGAAATTAAATTCAATCATCTTGAGACCCAAAAGACACCTTAAGAATTTCACAAAAGGGTGACCCAATTCGTGACAGTCTGGACATCCTAACAACTCTTACAAAAGTATGCTGAGAAAAAAAGCTGCGTGTTTGGCACGCGTGGTTACTGGAGATGAAATAATGTATGACCCTACCTTAAAAAGAAAATTTATGAAATAGCGTCGAGGAGAAAGAGGAGTCCCAAAATCGGCCAAGATGACTTAATTACGTCAAAAGGTAATGGCAGTTGTTTTTCGGGATTGACTTTCTGTATCTTAATACCACAATGGATTATTACTTTGCTAACTTACTATTCTAAAAGAAAAGCACGGCAGAATGCTGATACTAGAAGTTCGTTTATTTCTTGCCAATTCACCAGTTGACATGATTTCAAAATTAGCTGTAAAAGGATGCAACTTTATAGTTCAGATTTGGCTCGGAATGATTAACGCTTTTAAACGATTCTATTTAGCTTCACTTCGCAGTAACTATTTTTTCACACATACATAAAACCGATGGCAATACAATCCTTTAAATCCTGTGGGTCTGATAATGTCCAGGAAGATGGAAGATAGTAGTGAATTTTTTATTTCACAAAAATGTACGGTGTGCACGATTATGACTCATGGAAATTGGTGAAATTTCTGAGAAACCTATAAAGTCGTTACTATACATCACTTTGAACATTTTGAATGAATTTCTAATAGGGAAATAGGAGCGTAAGTGACGGGAGGAGGAAAAGATAGGCGCAGATGCGGCAAGGATGTACCCACTTTATCACTGTTTGGGATATCACGGTATGAACGAAATATTACTTATCCAAATGCAAGAAAACGTATTTGATACTGGTAGTAGGAAACATCCATATTAATGTAAATATTGTTTTGGATATCGTCAAGTTGAAACTGTACTTAATGAATATTTAGACGAAAGTGAAAAAATAGTTAAACCCAGTGTAAAGTGTTAAAAAGATTTAATAAAGTTAGATACTTATGAATAAATAAACCAAAGACAGTAATCATGAGTTTGAAATTGTAGCAACTTTTCCGCACGTGTTCTGCAGGGTCCATCCCAAATCACACTTGGAACTATTGGGGTTGTATCATGCATGCCGTGGGGCTGATAGTAATAAAAGCTCAAATTAATTGTATACACATTATTTAGATGACCAGATATATGCCCTATAAAAAAAGCGAATAGCATAAAAGTTTACCAAGGTCAATTCCTAAATGCAGAACTGTTACTAGTCTTCGTATACAAGTTGTGTCCTCCGGGCTGCAGTCGACCCATTTTACCACCATTAGCTAATTATTTTTCTTGTCTGTAACCTGCAATTTTCTAATCACTACCAAGGAATGGCAGACAGGTTGATCACTTAATTACACAACAGTAGACAAAGTTTTTATAATTGCATCAGCTTCGTGAGTGGTAGACGCATGTGAATGACTTCCAACTAATGCTCTTGATTTGTTGAAAATATTTTCGGGATAAGAATACCATTATAGAGCCTCTCAATCCATTAAAAATGCCGACTTGTGCAAAATCATCATTATAGACTAGTTATGCTGATTGCTTTGGAAAGTTAGTTTCACAATAGTTCATTCCATTTTAATACTACTGTTGCTAACTGAGATCAACTGCAGATGTTCTTAGATGCAAAGATAGGTCAGCACAAAAATAATCCCCGTTTCTCGCAAATAGTAATTATATAAAAAGAAATAGTCGAAGCATCAAGAAACAGTATTCTATCAGATTTCAACGTGTCGCTTACTTCACAATGGAAAGCTGTTCGATTTGTTCAAAATAAAAACTGAATGTCAAACAGGAGCTGCATGTTGTAAATGGAGCCCTATTTTCTGTATTGGACAGTGATAGTGCAGGGAAATTCAATAAGATCAGTATGCTAGGGTTATTCAACATATTAAAATGTATTGAGCCCTCATTGGGGGATAACATGAACGTTAATTGTTAGCTTTCTGTTAATATTTTTTTTATAATGTAAAACTTTTCTTAATACTCTCGCAGTTCATCATACGTTACGTAACCATTCTTTAGTAACTAACGAGTGTAGTAGCTTTTCTCACCCTCTGACTTGGTGATTCAAGTGAACTTTTTTTACGTCACATATGTGAACTCCTTTTCCTTTTTTAATCATAGTTCGGCACTCTTCCTCAAACGTCAGATGTTTGTATTCAATGAACAGTATTCAAATCTCTGCACCTGTCCCTTTCAAATGGTCAATTGATATTATTATTATGAAATTCGAGGCATTTGCTGTAGATTACGTTAGTTTAATATGGATTAAAAGTTCCTACGAAATATGCATTGTGTGTGTCAGAAGAAAAAACAAAAAAATTGCTAAAATTTTGCTTGGAGCAGAGAGAATAGTGTTAATTATAATGGATCCAGAATAAAAATTTCGTCTGCGTTTTTTAAATATAACGCAACGTATATTCTGACTTGCTACCTGAACGAATGACTTCGGTCTTACCATAAACCCTCAGAAAAAGGAAAAAGGAAGAAAAGGAAATGTCCTTCAATGGTCCTACCATCTATTGACTCTACCCAATGGGACGACTGAAAACCTGGTTATATACCAGCGTCATCCGACCCTCTATTACCCATGGAGCTGCCATCTGTGGTTAGGTTTTGAAAATAGAATGTAGCCCTAGGGTCTTAGAGAGATTACAACGAGTGTATCTACTCGGCATATCACAGGCGCGGGCATTAGAAGTTATTCTTCATATCTTGCCTATAGAAAAACATAAGAAAAAACAGTAGCATAGACGACTTTAAAATTGCATTTTATTTTGTGTTGGGTGCATGCAAGTACACCTGTTCTCCACGAATCCATTCTTGAGATGCTACAAATCGACATTCTTGCTTTGTACACGCATCCCTAATAGCACTTTTCCTTACTCCTTGGGCTGTTTTATTCTTGTTTTCATTCCAGTTATAAGTCGCAGAATTTTAGACAAAATATACATGAACACCTTTTGTATTCAATTTCATAAACATACCTTCCCATACACAACATACTATTACTATCTTTTTTCAACCGAAAAAATCTGCAGTGATTCGCTTCATGTCTGAATTTCGAGTTATATATTTTGCGGTTTAGCTAAAAATTGTATGCAGAAAGTATTCCAAATTTAATTCGTTGGAGTTTGTTAAATTACCGTGTGATGCAATAATATTAGTTTTAAGCGCAGTATAAAGAATTCCTATAAAATTCACAACTAGTGTAAACGCATGCATTAAAAGCGTCATACGTGAAAAAAAGAATTGACCCCGGTGCGAACAATTTTAAGCATATGTTTGCAAACATTCTTACACATGGTATCATATCCACGATCCACCCCTACTAAAGAATTTGATAATAAAAACCCGAGCAGGATGTAAGCAATTTGCAGAAAATTAGTTAAGTGCCAGAAGAAGTCTCGGGTAAATGGCTTTCATGAATGAAGACTCGATGAAATAGAACGGCCGAACCAGCTCAATGTACTCTCCATATTTTACAGCCGTACTTGTGGTTAGTTACCTAACATCTAAGCAGGTCTAAACATTGTTAGAACACTACTCCAGCCAACTGAAGCTACATGTGCTGGAAAAAATAACTAACTCTAGCCATTGTTGGATCATAAAGTCTAGAGAATTCCTTAAGAGTGTTTCACTAAGTTTTCGTCTTTTCAGTACATTGTTAGTGCGTTTCTTCTTGAGCTGTGACCATTCAAATCGGATTATGTAACGAGCTGCTACTGCTGCCTACCATACGTAACAATTCACACGCTCCCGGCCTTGGAGCTAACTTCTAGGCAGCATAATTCTCGTTTTTGTCTCGGATACTATAAATAGAGAATTAGCTCAGCTGCTCGCTACTTGTAACCGATGCATTCAGTACTTTTTTGCTATAATTTAAATGTAGAAATTGGAGAAAATAATGCAACAACTTTGTGTATAATGTTGCCTGCCTCTTAAATTACACTTTTGTTTGTTTTCAGATAATTTGAAGTTAACCATTCCTACAAAAAATTACTACAATTGAAAACAATTCATTCATATGACGCTCAGGGAAAATGCGTTGGAGTCTATTATGCCTGACCATCAACTGTACGCTAATACTGAACTAGTGAACAAATATGTCTTTTGTTTTTTAAAATGCAAATTTTCTAGTGTACTCCATGTTTATTCTGAGATTAAAACATTTTTATAGTTCTGCTCAAAATTAAACCTTGTTACAATGAGAACGAAGTAATAGTACAGCTGCAATATTGGTTAACTAAAGTTCAGTTTGTTGAAAATATCATCATTCTTTGTTGTCCTTACAAACAAGGGTTCTGGAAAAGGGAAACTAATAGGTACCAAATAAATTGCTCCATATTCGTACAGTGAAATATTTACCCCCAATTTGAGCTTTGTAAAAAAAACTGTGTTTATTACTGGAGACAATATGATAATATGTTAAAGATTTTCCTTTCAATAGATACAACACTGTCATCAGACTATTCGTTATCGTATTCGACTCTTCGTTTCAAGTTCATTTTAAGAAAGGATTAGAGAACGTGCAGGACATAAAGTATAGATAATAAATAAATAATTTCGAAGAATAATAGAAGCCGCTGTCATCAATGACATAGTAATGCAAAAGATAAGGTAACGGAGAATATTAATGTCAGTGTAATGCAGAGGGTATTGTACCAGAGAAATTTTTGTTTTCTTCTTCCTTTGAGTTTGTTTCTTAATTCTGAGCGAAAACTCTCAGATGTTTATCAGAACAGAGACACAAAATAGAATGGCTATGTAAATTAAATGCTAAAATTAAATTTTACTTCTTTACTTTACAATTTCTTTAATAAAACAACAAAAGAAAAATGTACCAAGGAGTAATTCATGAATTCCAAATGACATCTCTCTGTTAGAATTTATTGATGCTGGGAATATATACCTAGTATTGGGTTGGGGCAGGAAATGACAATTTTGATAAGTATACATTAAAACAAATTTTTTTTATAGCTTTTTAAATAACTTTAATCAAAATATTTTCCACTTGCATCTATAAATTCTTGCCATCTTTTTACCAGCTGTAGATTCCATCCTTGAAAAACCCTTGCTCCCTTCCCCTCGACATATCTTTCTACCTCTCTTTGAACCTGCTCACGTGTTTTGAATTTTTTGTCCTTTAAAAAATGTTGCAGGTACCTGAACAAGTAGTAATCAGTAGAATAGAGGTCTGGTGAATAAGGAGGATAAGAAAGTACTCCTGTTTCTAGGAAATTATAGTGAATTACACCTGAAGTAGATCACCAAACAGTTAATAATATATTCTTTGGATGTAGTGGTGGTTTCAGTATCGATAGGCTGGGTTCCTTGGGATCAACCCAGGACACTGGGGCGCTTTCGATTATTGTAAATAACCCATTTTTCAGAACAGGTAATGATTCGATTCAGGAAAGGTTCATTACGATTACGTATGAGAAGAGAAGAACATATCGTCGCGTCCATGCCAAAACCGGGAATGTGTAAAATTGTTGCTTTGAGATTATCTCGACTTTAATGTTTGGCCACTTATTGTAAATAATCTTACTGTGGTAAGATTTTTATTTCTTTCGATTATGACATAAAATTGTCTATTGTTTTTTTTATGATTACCTGTTCTTTTTATAAACCAAAATTCAAATTGTTAAAAAATCACATTCGTGGTTTTGGGATAGACCCGACGATATTGGAAACCGATATGCCGTTTTTTCCGAAAATTCATATGGCTCCCACTGGTTCAACTTCTTTACCTTTCCAAGTTCATGCAAAAGAAAGACGGACTGTAGAATTATCAACACCTAGCTTCTCTGCCATTTCAAGCGTTGACAGATGTTTATCGTATTCCACTAGCCCTGCTCTCACCACTTTTTCTGGTCTACCCCTAGGTTCATCTTGAAGACTAAAGTCTCCAGTACTGAATATTCATTATCTGACGAGGATTCAAATTTTCTATTATGACTTTAACTACCTTTGAAAAAAAAAAAAACAAAATTAATATTGACTTTAAATATCACTTATTACGATGACTAGATCTTAAGGCTATCTGAACTATTTATAACTAAAGCAATTAAAGTGTCCCTTCGATACCACAGGACCTTCATTTGACCCTTCTTCAAAATCTTCATTTCATCTGGACCAACCCAATAGTTTACTAATGTTCAATACTGTATTGATGAAGTATTTTCTAGTGGGATATTTTATATTTATAAGATGTACCATCATTGCTAACGTTGGGATAACTAAGGCTTTCTTCTAACGACTGAGAAATTGAGACGTAGTTGAACAAAAATTGAACAGGTGCACTGCACTATGGGGGTATATACAGGATGCCCCATTTTAATCTGGTATCACGGATGACTTAAGAATTATGCATCGGATCAGAAAAACATCCCGAATAAAAGTTTTATGGTTTGGAGGGGACATCTGATCCTGTCCAAAAATGTCACTTTTACCTCCTGCGGAATGGAACGGGGGGTAATTTTAAAATTTTAAATAGGGATACCTACTTTTTGTTGCAGATTCAGATTCTACGCCACAAAATATCTAGGTTTTATTCGAGATATTTTTTTTGATTCGCGATAGATGTTTTATTGGCTAGTGCTCACTAATTTCAAAAAAACTTTTCAATAATGGTATCGGGTATTCTGACGCAGTAAGGATATAATTAAAAATATGTGTCAGAAGTGACGGAATCAGAGGCAGGATAAGTTTTAGAAACGTCGTATCAAGGCCATCAAGGTCCATAGTCTAGGAATTTATGGACCTGATTACCAAAATAACCGCACCAAACCCAGGAAAATTACACTGCCGTTGGAATGCACGCTTCTCCGAAATAGCGAAGTTGGAAAATCCTGAAGGACTAAAAAGGAGAAAACCCCTTTAATACGTTGGCAGAGAGCTTTACATGTTTATATTGAAATTTGTTGATGAATGTAATTAAATTGGAAATGATGAGCGAAATGATTGTTTCTTTTAAAAACAGCTTGGTATATTGAAGCAAGATGTAAAGAGCAGAACCCATAACTGGAGGCTTGGAAAAAGTGGTACCGTCTATGAATCAGTGTTTAAAAATTTGGCGTTATCATTTTCAGAAATCGAACACAATGGATATAAATATTTTAATATTTTCGATAAAATGGCACCTTCATTTGCGATATTATCAATAGTCCAAACACTTTTACATTTTATTATCGACTTTCAGCAACTTTTTCTATAAATGCAAGGTATGAAGATTTCTTAGATTTATCTAAGTTAGGAATCTAAAATATCCGATTCATTACTGCTTGGTGGAAAACACTTTTTGTGTGGGCGTGGAATCACAGCTCAATTGCTTGAAATTGCAGGGGATAATCAGACGGCAACAAATTAATGACTTTTACGTTGAAAAGGAAAAGTTAACAATCTCGAATTGACTCAATGGTACCTTTCCCTGTTGAAAAATTGATGATATTTCAACTTTTCTCTAGGAACAGTCAGAATTCTGTTAAAAAGTTGAAAAAATTTTTATTCATCTCAATAAAATCATGCAATTGGACAATAAAGCTTTGTCGCATAGACCACCTACATGCAATATGCTACTAGGAACATGGCATAGGCACACAATACCAACTTTTACTTCTTATCTAACCTCGACGTCGTCTCAACAAACACTTTATCCTAATCAGAATTAGTAACCTATTTCCACTCGCCTAAAATGCAAATTGGTACATTTGCAACAGTGGCAGAAATAAACCGAAAAACCAAATGAAGTTTTCGCTCTTCGGTAAATATTTATGCGGCAATACTTTGATTAGACGACCTCTGGCAATCGACCCACATGCACAGGAATTTTAATAAAACTCAACATCATAGCTTCACCCACCGAATATACCCTGAACCCTCCAGGAACAACTTAAAATAAAGCCGAGAAATTCAACGAGCTTCACACATTAGGGCTGAAAAAAATAGGAAAACTTAGAATTGGTTTCCAGGTACTCCTGGTCCTTGGGGATTGTTACTCGGGTGGGGTGAATGTACAAAAAGTCGACAGGCGAACAAACAAAAAACTTTAAAACATTTTCTTGACCTACGCTGGCAAAAGTTATCGCAGGAAGTAAGCGTTCCTAACTTTTTGTCCCTGGCCCCCTTACACGCCTTCTAGTTGGTCACATATACCTACCACCAGCCCTCTACCACCCGTAGCCTGCCTCTTAGGGTCTCTTTTGTTGTAGCTGGTAAGGCAGCTTCGCCTGGCCTTGCTTTAGCTGCTGCCAGCATTGCTGCTGATTTTCTTGTTGTTGCGTTTGCCATCCGCATCCAACTCCTACAAGATAAGGCGCCTTCTTGTCCTCTGCCTCCACCACTTCCTTTGAAATCTTAAAGGAGAACTGCACCGAAAATCAATAGATAATATTAGACTTGAACTGAAATGGTATGGCAACCGATTTCAACTGATAACGACGCCCCAAGAAGTTTTAAAGCAGATTTGAGTGATTGAGCACCGGCCTTTTCAAGATAATGTCAAAGCGGTGGACAGTTTGAATGCCGCCACCAGATAGAAATGAAGCTGGAAAAGTGGCACAGAGCATTAAGAAGATATCCTTTCCCAGCGGATATCCATCACCTTTATTCGGAGCGCTCGCATTAAAGCTCCACGTTAAGACACATCCCCTTTAAAGTTTGTCCAAAATTATCCTCTTTCATTCCCGACACACGGACATACTATCCAAAAGCGCACACATCCATTCGAAGCTACATATATGACAGCTTCGGGTATAGATGTATATTGGAAGAATCTTTTTCCCTTCTATATGAACACCCGGTGGGTGAGAAGGAATAGAAGGGAAGGCCGAAGAAGTGCGGACGAGAGCGAAAGACGGGGCATACGAAAATTCAAAATCGTTGAGAAAATTCAAGCCCGGTATACATCCCCTTCAGTTTTTCACCCCAGCAAGTATCTGATTTAACTCAGCAGTCCTGCAGGACTAAGGAACTCCGTACTTTCTTCGGACGAAATGTCGTTGTCCAATAAAAAATCGAATTAAAATTCCTTTCAACCTGCTCGAGACATAGAATTTAATCGCTAATAATTCGGTTACTGGCGAAGCAATTTTTCCGAAATTTGGTATTTGTGTTCTGATGGACCTCTTCTTACTATGAGCAAAATTTCATGACTCTAACCCGTTTTGTTTTTGAGTAATTAACAAATTTTCACCAAGACAATTTATATGGAAATTTACCTCAAATTTTCAGTACTTACTGGGGCGACCGCCCCATCAAGACATCCCTATCTTGACAGGATACCGTGCTGTACAGACATACTTGGAACTTGATAGGGCGTCTCTTCTTGCTTATCTGAAATAGCATGCAGCCCGGGTGATCCATATATACACACAGCCGTACTGACTTCGCCATACAGGCAGCAACATGTATACCAGCAGAGGGTATACACCGCACGATAGATGACTCTAGCGATATACGAGATACTATAGGAAGGATATTCCCAGAAAGGATATATGTCTTTGCTTGTATATGTGTACACTATCCTGAGCCGTCGTCATCGTCTTCTTCTTCCTTGGTTTTTCCATTATTGTTGTTGCCTCCGTGCCCCGACACATATACAGGATACCCGCGTACATGAAATGAATGAATCGAACACTCTGCACGTACTGCGAATTAGAAATATACGCACGTACTGGCAATTTTTGCAAGGATACTTGCGTAAGTGCGGCGTATGTGTTCAGCTGAAAATTTTCAAAAAAGTCGACGGTAATAATTTTTTTTTAAGCGAAAGTTGCCAGCTTTTATCCTTTTGTTGGCCCTGTGGTGAAAGAGGTACTGCGCTCGAGATTGAAACCAAACGGGGGACTCACTGGTGAATTTGTAATTTAAGGAAAACAATTAAAAGGGCGCCTACAAGATTGCTATCATGCGAACTGGCGAGCAGAAGGGGATATATGAAGTGCTGTGGAACACCTGTTAATATGCAAATTCTTAGCGTGTTTTCTTTGCATTATACGGCGGCGATATATTTAAAACGAAAAAACAACCAAGAGAAAACATTGTAAACAGAAAAAAGTGATCCGAAGAACAAGAGTAAGTATATGCTATAACTTAAGTTTTTGTGAATACTTCTTTAACTGCCTTCATCATTGTTTTTCTGAATTTTAAGCTGCAGTTGATAAGGATACCTCGAGGCACGCAACTACTTCGGCGTTTTGAGAGCATATATGACTTTTAGAACTTACAACAATTTTTAAGTCTTCCAAGATTATTATGTAAGTTTAGGAATCTATTCAAAGAGACTTAAAACAAGAAATTAACGATGTTATGAAGGTGAGAAGACAATATCAAATTCCTTAAAAAGTATAGATTTCGATTTAGAACAAACGTGCATCATCTGTTCAAGAAGTAACCGACCTTCTGCAAGGAAGAGGAACTAAGCTTTTTTTTGTGTTCCAGCTTCAGCTTGTGACTACATACACTCAGTCCAGGGATCCTTCAATTTCCAACAACATAATTCTGCATAATCATTTCCTGAATGCCCAATTACCATCTTCAACATTGAAAGAAGCCTGAAATCACAAGAAGTTACGCCCGGGGAGTACGGAAGCCAGAGAACTGAAGAAATTCTGCGCTTCTTCAACAAATTCATGTAAAGAATGAACTGGAACGCGTGAGATACAAATATGTAGATTAAAATTGCACATATACTCGCAATTTTTTAGCGATTCACTTGCCTTCGTATGTTCCTCTTTAGTTAATTTGTGCGTCAGTCGCTTCGGATAAAGATTATGTTTTCTGGAAAAATCTACGATCATTTTCCACCCAATTTTGTAAGCCCATTCGTTTTCAGTTTGCAAAACAGACGATTGAACTCTCTGTGTAAAAAGAGTGCTTACTCTAGAAACAAAGTTTATAATTTACGACCTTATATATATACATTTAGTGACCGTCAATCTAAGGGAAGGTCTCTTGTACTCTTAGTAAAACAGCTTCAAGGCGACTGTCTTAAAAAGTCAGCTTCAAGATGAACGTCTAAAGAAGCCAAGTGATAATTGTAAATACGAATTTGCCTTATCACCACTTCATTCATGGAGTCGCTTTTTCGAATATTTAATACATCTTTCATACAGGCGTCTACTTAAAAACGGCAGATTGGATCAAATGAACAGAGAAAAGAAAGAAATACAATCAAGTTTAGTTCAGGGAGAGATTAGGATTAATTGTTGATAAACTGCAAAATGCTGGCAGTGGAACTTCAATGCCAGAAAATTTGTCGTCAATTCTACCAATTCTGCCGAAACCACGGGACTTGGTAAATATACCATTGACAAATGTGGTATCTTACTCAGTTGCTTATCATCAAATTATAGCATAAATGGAAAAAGATTAAGGACCACGTTATATGCACTATGCAGCTAGACAACTCATCAAGGAATATCCCTGGTACAAGCTTCCTGCTTCATTGCACAAAGTACTGATTCATGGAAGTAATTCGTCACGCATTGTTATCTATAGATAAATTATCTGAAGAGACTACGTAATCTACAAAGAAGAAAATTAAATTGTTTCGTACCCGACAAAAATAGTGTTTTCTGAGAAGGCAATAAAAACATATGCAATTAATACTAAAAATATTGTTTTAAAGTCGTATCACAATATGTACTAATTATGACCGCTTCATTTATATAGCGCGGGACTATAGTGCAGCGATTTGTGTACTACAATTTGATTTTTGCCACCATATTGTTCCGAAAATACACCTGAAACTTTTTGGTACTCGGTGAATGTGTACCGCGTAAGAAAAACTGCGTAAAGGCATGGAAACGCTTAAAAAACCGCATAAAATAAAGGAACCGCAAAAAAAAAGATCGATAAAAGCAACTAAGTCGCCTAGAAAAAATTGCGTGAAGAAAAGTTTTTTATTTAATAGTAATTGGTATTGATCATGTAACCATGTTTAGCAAAATACGTATATGTTGAAAAGCCGCGTAACAGAACGTATAGGTCCTGTTAAAAAGACGCGTAAAAACGGAGAAAAAAGACAGTGTAAGAGCAAGTGAATCGCAGAAAAAAAACACCGCGGGAAAATAAATCGTGTAAAATTGCTGTTTCTTTCTAAATAAGACCAATATTGCCACTACGAAATCTGTTTAACCATCGCTGGCACCTGCGAACGTCCAAACAATTTTAATAAATTGCACTGATATTCACAGTTGCCGTAAATGTGTTATGCCCGCAAATAAACTAAAATAGCACACAATGCTTAATATGACTTTCTTTAGGTTTATCGTTATTCATTTCACAAAGAATATTTAAAAAATCTCAGCTGAAAGCACAAACGTGTATACATTTGAGCAATCAAAATTCGGATGAGCTGACATGAGACCCCTAAATAGTTCTAATTATAAAAACTAAATAAAAGTTAAAAGAAAGAAAAGGAAAGAAAGAAAGAAGGTTCTAAGAAAACAGGGGTCCTGGAAAGTTTAAAAGGAAAAAATTCGAGACCCATATCCGTTGTGGGATTTCAGTAATGTCTTGGATCAAAGAAGCACCGAAATTCCCCCAGATTTGGAATGTTTCTTTCCCGTTTTGTTGGGGTAGTTTTAGTTCATTTAGCCAAAAGATATTTATTGTTTTGAAATGGCTATGAAAATTATGTTCACATTAATTTGTCATCCAAGATGATCCATTTCCAACAGTGCAATGTGCAAATAAGTGCAAGTAACTAACCCCTAGACTTGAGTTAGTTACAGAGAAGCTTAGAAACCATGAAGACACTATTGTGAAAACCATCTAAAGGCATAAATAAGAAGAAGAGCAAAAACATTGAATTATTTTTTAATGAATGCTTTAATATAGGCGAAGTTGGGCTTGTATACTTCTAGGGCTATTTTGAAGCGTTCATAAAAACAGTTCAGAGGTTAGTGCTCAAAGCCAGTTCATGGCTTCTAATTTCGAAGATTTTGCTACTGCGGTTGGCATAGACTAAGACCGTGTTAGTTCCTGAAGTCTGCGTGTGTGGTTTACAATCTCAAATCTTAGTCTGGAGTGTCTTTCGATAAGTGATAAAGTCATAATACAAATATTACAAATAAAATTACTCCTCAGTCCTTTGCAAACACATAATTGAGGAAATAGTATTCAAAATAAAAAAAAAGATTACTTTCGAAATATCGCGATAATTTCTGGATGCAGATGGATATCCAAAAGAAATCAGTAATAGGATATAAAGGGAAAAAATGTACACATCGCTTTCAAAACAACACACAGGTATACATCCACTTGTAAATCTTCAAATCATCGTAAAAAAAAAGTAGTAATGATTTTTATGCACCTTGGATTTTAATTTCGAATAAAAACGAAGAGTCAACCCATGCAATTTCCATTTAAAATATGGCTAGCAACACTAATTGGGAAGTTGTTCCATATCTTTTTACAGAATTATAAAGACATTTTATAAATCACCTCAAATAGTCACTAAAAACTTTTTACTCATCCATCATCAGTAAAACAAGTAGCTTACATCCCTGCAAATTTTAAAAAATGCCTGGAACAAAACTGTAGACGTGGTATACACAAAAGACTCAATTTTCAAAGCTCTAATGAAAATTTAATGCAAAATGGAACAAGATGAAAGCTTGTACAGAACTAGTTAGCACTTTACCACGATGAAAGTAATTAGTTAATTAACATTATCAATTTCGTAAATTATTTCGAAATTAGGTAGCTCTCGATAAATCTAAAATTACAAGGCTAGTGGAGATCCTAAAATGGCTGAGGCGCTGTGTTTGCTGTTTTCGAGGAAATAGACCAAAGTCATGTATGGATGCATTACAAAATGCATTAAAAAATGGTAGCTTGTGAAAAAAATCCTATTCAATATTTCATACAGTTTGTTTTCTTTAAAGACTTCAAAATAACAGTCTGTTTTTTTCACAATGAAGAATACACAGCCGTTGGTAGTAAATCATTGGGTTACACGTCCATTCTAGTTTACTACACTCATGTCGAAAAATAAAAACTTAAATGAGTTCTCTGTTTATTTAACAGCTTAGATATTTATTCCACTTGGAAACAGAAAATTAAATATTATTATTTCTTTAATGAAATCGTCTATTAATACGCAGGTTGCCATTGGAGGTTTGCAATGTAACAATACTAATAGCCGAATGGAACTCAAATGCATAGTTGTTTGCAGTAGAAAAGTTGGTTTATTTGTGCGCTTTTGATAATTAATTGCAGTTAATATTATTGAAAAAAGAGTAATGAAAAATCAGTCTGAACGAGAAGCATTGTTTTTGTAGTTTGAAGTACCGTCGTACCGTTCGCTGTGTTTAGATATTTTAACGTGTCCCAGCATGGTAATTGAGACGGGGGAGGCCATTAATGGCTACTGCAGGCAAAGATTTCACTGCAAGTGATGAAGGTATGTCTGGGGTTGTATAAAACAGCACAACATAAAGTTTAAACAGGATGCTAAAATACTTGTACGACATCATCAATACACATGAAAAACAAGCAACAGTCGAAAAGATGAACCCAGTGCTTCAACAATTATCTTCGATGAATGGAAAAGCATATGTAGTATGCAATACTATGTATTGCTTCTGTATTGCTTCAGTGCAACCTACACTAAAATGATCGATCCCAGGAGGCTCTGCTACAGTAAAGACCGGATAATCAGACAGAAAATGCAGAACGGAATTGTTGTTAAATGAATCTTTGAAATACAGATAAACCTCCTATAAAGCGGTACTCGTACAACGCGGTTTACAAATTCCAACACACTAGGTAACGCAGCTGTTTTATAATGCAGTTTTGTTACATAGTGCAATTTTATATTTTATTTCAGAAAAAACCGTTTAAGATGCAACTACCCATTTTGTATATAACGCGGAGAGGAGATTTACCTGTGTTTTGCAATGAAAATAATATGATTTTTCAAATAAAATAAAAATCATTGTTATCATATACACTTGATAATTTGTCCACATGAATAGGAAAGAACCATCCCAGTAGGAAATCAAGCAACCGATGAACACGATAATGAAGAATTTCACCGAAAAATTATAGTAATCGATAGCATCAATGACATAGGAATGCAATGAAGGTCAGATAACCAGAATATTAATGACAAGGTAATGCAGAACGTATTGTACTAGAAAAATTTACATTTACTCGTTTATTGTGTTTGTTTCTCAGATCTGAGCAAAGCTTATAGACCCTTATGAAAACAATGGAATAAGAGAAAATTGCAACAAAAATTGAATACTTAAATTGAACCTTATACTTTACTCTTAAATTTTCATCAAAGAATCAATGAGTAGCACACCGGAGAGTAATTTATGAATTTCCAATGACATCCCTGTGTTAGCTGGTTCGGCCTTTTATATTTAAAAACTCTATGTTGCCTCCCCTCATCCACCCACACGCGTTCAGTCTACACACTTCACCCGCCACCATAACCACTATCGTCGCCAAACGTTCGCTTTGTTTTTCGCGCCCCCAACCCTGTAATTGTAACCTTACGACAGTTGCATCTTTATGAGTTCAACCGTTTTTAAGTTTTTCCCGGATAAACAGACAGACAAAAGTTATAAAAACAGCTGTTTATGCCTAGGTATCCTATATAGTAGCGAGTAAACGTAGATATAGGCTTATATAGCGGAATCGCTGACGGACACTTTTATTCATATGTATAGGTATATTATTATTTATGTATAGGGCCTTAGTCACAGTTAAAGTTAAAATTTTGCCCTCAATTTCAACAGTTTTTCAATTTTTACGCAGGACCCGTTAATATTTCCGGAATAAAAAACATGGAGTAATATCCCATATCACTCAATGCAAAATGCTTTACCTGTCTGTGAAAGTCCCATCAAAATTCTTTCAGCCGTTTCGAAGATTAGCTCGCGGACAAACAGACAGACAGATAAAAATTTTAAAAACGGGTGTTTGAGCTTTGATAACGTGCAAATGATCATATGACCTCAAAAAAAGGCAGTTATTTTGAAATCACAGACAGCCACTTCAATTTTATTTATTTGTATAGATAATTCTGTCGTAAGAAACTTGCTACTAAAAAAGAAGAGAAAGTAATTTGAAGAAATTCATCCCTTGTATTGAAATGTAATGGGCAAAAATTTTTTACAATAGTT
>QYTT01081478.1:19711-32601 GCA_006980735.1 Dasypogon diadema
CTACGATTTTCCAAAGATATTAACCCAAATTTCTTCAGCCTATCTCTGTACTCCAAGGTAGAGCCTTCCATTTTGAATAATAAGATCCTGGTGAATTTTCTTTGGATAGATTCGATTTTATCAGAATACGATGAGTAAAACGGGTTCCACACTTGACATGCGTATTCGAGAATGCTCCGGACCATTGAGTTAAAGAGGGTTAGGTACGACATAGAATTTTTAAAGGACTTGCAAATGCGAAAAATAAAGCCAATTAGTTTAAAAGCTCGCAAAGTTATATTTCCGGAATAAAAAAGTATCCCATATCACTCCATGCAAAATGCTCTACCTGTCTGTGAAAGTCCCATCAAAATTCTTTCAGCCGTTTCGAAGATTAGCTCGCGGACAAACAGACAGACAGATAAAAATTTTAAAAACGGGTGTTTGAGCTTTGATAACGTGCAAATAATCATATGACCTCAAAAAAGGCAGTTATTTTGAAATCACAGACAGACACTTCAATTTTATTTATTTGTATAGATAATTCTGTCGTAAGAAACTTGCTACTAAAAAAGAAGAGAAAGTAATTTGAAGAAATTCATCCCTTGTATTGAAATGTAATGGGCAAAAATTTTTTACAATAGTTACAGGTTTTCTCGTTTTTTCAGTTTGATGATGAGCTTAATCTTTGCATATTTTTCTCTTCTATTTTTTTCTAACTAATTAAGATCAAAAAATGCTAAAAAAAGACCTGTGGGAAAATGTAATACGTGTAGTCGTGTATATTTATTTCGGGAACCTATACGCAAACGAAGTCGTACTAAATAAAAATTTTATTTTAAAATCATTAAATGTTATAATTTGAATTTCATTTATCCTACTATAATTACATATAATGACAATTTCAAATTTTTTAAATTATTTTTACTACCATAAGCACGTATATAGTGCTTCTAATCAAGTCACTGATTTCATTTGGAATCACATCCGATTTCCCAAGATTCCTAAGCTGTGAAATTTTGTGGACAAAATAAAATTTATTTCCGGTGTCCACTTCATTAATTTTTCCATAATTTTTCTAAACTTCCTTTAAAAAATCTGCCTGGATAGGATCAAAAATAAATATTTAAAAATTGAAATCACTCCGTCACCTCTTACTTTTTTCTTTTCTGGCCAAGACAGTACTTCTGTTTTATAGGATACTAGCTTTTGCCCGCGACTTCGTCTGTGTGGAATAGTTACTTTGGGCAGTCTTTTTTATTTTTAGGATACTAATGTTGCAAATAATACAAATACAAACTAACTGCAAACTGCTGTGATTTACTGTAAATATCTTAGTTTAACACATTTTCAAGCTCTTCTAGAACTACGCGCTAGATTAGATTTGCCTTTGCGGGGCATATCAGAAGCTTAAATAATACGTCGAAATAATAAAAATAAGCAAAATACCTATAAAAAAAACCGGAGGAACTTTATATTAAACAACACTACTGTCATTTACGGAAGAACATTAACGAAAGCAAAAAATCCTGTAAACAAATCGAAATCGTTGCAGCGCAAAATTTTAATATTCACATACATGCGGCATACTCGTCTGCCCTCACGTATCTGCCCGTTCGGGTAGCCACACTTAGTGATGCTTCCCTCGCTACTCTGCGCCGCGCCGCTGCCGAGCCACAGCGTTTATTTATTTCTTAACACGCACCTAAATACAAAGTTTCATGGTTTTATCTTCAATAATGACGGGCTCCCGTACAACCTTTCATCCGCTATTTTCACCCCTATGTAGGTCGAAATTTCAAAAACGCTTGAAAAGGGTTTATTTATTTCTTATTACGCGCCTAAATACAAAGTTTCATGGTTTTATCTTCAATAATGACGGGCTCCCATACAAACTTTCATCCCCTATTTCACCCCCTTCGCGGCAAAAGGTAGCCTATGTCCTTCTCCAAGGTCTAATATATCCCTGTACCAAATTTCATCAAAATCGGTTCAGCGGTTTAGGCGTGAAAGCGTAACAGACAGACAGAGTTACTTTCACATTTATAATATTAGTATGGATTCGCTCAGCTTTAGCTGCTAGAAGCAATCTGGATAAGTTAGTCCATAACAATTACATTCGAAGTTTGAAACCTTTTATGTAATATATTGTGTTCACTGTTTTACCATTGCATTGTATGCATGTAGCACTAGCACATTATGATAAAAAAAGCACCAAAAAAAACCAAAAAGGGAACTTCTATCATAAAAAGAGTTCTGTGTTTCGCTCATTTCTTTTAATACCTCCATTTACTGATTCCATAACACAACGACTATCTGTGATTTCAAACTTTATATTAGATAGACTATATCACAATCCAGATAATATGATTAGTGCCTTTATTTCATCATGAGCCTATTTTTAGCTAACTTCTATCAGAGGTCCTGAAAAATGCGTTTAATTCGTGAAAATACTAACAAAAAATTAGGGAATACTTTTGCTTTGAATGTGTGACAAAGTTTTCACCTGAAAAAAATCCTTTTTAATTCCGAAAAACATTTAAGACTGAAATCATTCAAAGTGTTCTTCCTATACATCCATTTTGAAAACTGGTTGAAAACTTCAAAAAGCTTTTAAAGAATCATTCAAAGCTGTTGAGTGGCAATTTCAGCTACGCTCTTCAATGCAACTTGAGGGGATTCCATATACGAAAGTATACGTTGGGCATGGGGCTCTTTATTTACACAACCACTTTGTGGGTGGTATTCCAGTGAAAGATGAAAAGAGCGAGAGTGGGAGGGGATTTCCTCATACGTCAAGTTTGATTAGTGCCATACAATACGAAAGCCTCGATTAATACTATTATCCCCTCGACATAAGTCTCAAAGCTCCTCTGAAAAGTCCTATCAAACGCACACGTACAGTGACAAAGGAAACTCGAAACCGTCTTGTAGGCTTGTCACATTTTATCCCAGCGCTGGGCGCACATATACATCCCCCGATGTACAGGGTATAGGCGTATAGACAACTGAAACGCTTATTAGGCCAAACAAAGTGAAGAGTGAAAATTAAAAAAGCCAACGGAAAAGCAAAGCAAAAATTAAATTAAGTTCGTTAATTAAAAAAAAAATCGGAGGACGATACTAAGAAGGCGTTTCGTTGGCTTGCAGAGGGCGCAAGTTTTTATCTGGATTTCAATCAGAGAAATGTGGACATGAGGAGAAATAACTCAGGCCCTAATTCGGGGGATTTTTCCGAAGCGAAAGCCAAAAGGAATACACAAAGCAGACATAGTGATTGGGCTCAGATCATTAACTTAAAGCTTCTGGAAAATGTTTGTCTTTAAGAAACTTTTTTTTTGTAATTAAATTGGAGTGCTTTAATGATTTCTAGGAAATATTGAAAGCCAAACAGCCCCTAGGTTGTGGGGGAGCTTTGATAATAAGAAATACTTTTTCATTCTGGGTGCTGGTGTTGATATCGAAGTGGAGTAGGTAATGGTAAGGATGATAATGAAAACATTTGAGAACATCGATTGAAGCAGATATTTTTAAACAAAAATTTAGACAGCGGACAGTGGCAAACAATGACGAGATAAGAGGAGCGCATTTGAGATTAGTTTTTAAAAATTCGATGGGTCTTTTTTTTTTGTTTCGCTGATTGATGACTTTATTAAATCTCCCTAGAAAGATACTCGATTGATATTTCTCCAAGAATATGATGAAACTCTTGGGAAATTTCGTCTAAAAAACGTACGGAATAACTTAGTAAAAGGTGGAATCAAAAACACAATTTCGATAGTCCATTGCACAGATAAAAAAATTTGTTCGTCTAAACTTTGAATTTCGTCTAAATTTTGAATTTATCGTTAATTTCTTCTTCTTCTGATCTACACATTTGTTAAAGCCATAGATGCACAGTGTGATCCATACTCAGACTTCTATAGAAAAATTGGAGAGGAAAGAGCCTTCAAAATGTGTCGTTTGGGAAGTAGTAGGCACCTCTTTCACTGAACATCTTAAAATGCGAAACTGGTTCTGGTATTGGATGACAGCAAACACACCAAGCTTTATATTGATCTTTTAAACACAGTTTTGCCTCCCTTTGTTCGGGACATAAAATGAGATTTTCATATCTTTATCTCAATTTTAATAGTTTCTAGCCAAAAACGTAATGTAAATGTAAACTCTGTTATTAATTTTCTTCGTTTTCCTAGTAGGAATCTTCCTAGAAGAGACATATTCCCTTTTACTTATCGCAGATTGGGAGAAACTGATTCATTATCACAACGAGACGCTTATACCACTGAGTCTAAACCCAAAAGAGGCAAACGAATTGTCGTTTGAATATAAGTTAACCCATTCGCTACCGATAACGAGTATATTCGTGAAGCTTTTAAGCTCTCTCTTATTAAATGTATTTTTACATGTATCTTTCTCACGAAAGCTTTTCTACTTATTGTGGTCTTGAATGGGGTAAAACCGTAAAACTCTGTTCCAGTAGGAAATCAAGCCACTGAAGAACATGGTGATGAATAATTTCATCGAAGGAAAATAGATGTCGCTAGCATTAATAACATAGTAATGCAAAGAGTAAGGTAACGGAAAATATTAATGATAGGGTATTGCAAAGAGTATTATACTAGAGGAATTTATTGAAGTAAAGAACACATTTTCTTCTAGGATACCAAACTTATCCGTGTGTATGTGTGAGAATGTGTACCTCTGTAGACCAAAATAATTGCGCATGTTAAGCAAGATCTCGTTGCTTTTTGGCGTCGGAAGTGATATTTGCTGTGAGAAATTTTTCAAGAAACCAAAGTCCCAAAAATTCATAACTCGTTGTGAATCCATTCGCACTTTTCAAAATTCACTCCGCGCCGACTGTCTTTTTTCAATTCTAATTTCTTCGATGGATTTTATGGATTTTGTAAGCACCCTGATTTTATTTACCGGAAAACCCACTTTTCTGCATTATTAAATATTCGTCCGGAGACAAAAGGGAAGACAAAATACTAAAACAGCAATAGTACAGTACACTCCAATAGCTCTCTGTTTCGAAAACGAATCTCTCCCCAAGTAGTGAAGTACTTTCACATTTTTCATTTATTTGGGGCCCTATGCTACGAAAAGTGTCATCGAGCTATATAACACTTTCAATGACTTCTCCACTTCCATAACAACATTTATCTGTCTGTGATGTTATACGGCTGATTAAAATACACGAAGAAGTGGTGGAGTGCGATGTTCTTAGACAGCTTATTGTATTAATTTATCCATATTAAACTCAACCAGTTTACTAAAGCGGGTTGTGCTCCAACCATAGTTTCAAAATCAAACGATATAAAATTTCAAGAAAGAATCAGAGACCTAAACTAAAAGAAAGAAAGAACTAGCTTTTCCTATTAAAGGGAGTGCAAAGATTTTCATTGTACCTACACAAATTGGCAACAGCAGTTTTTATTTTTAGAAAAGAAACAAAAACCATACACCTGACCCAAATATTAATTACACTCGCCAGTGACCGTGATATGATTAAATAATGACCCCGTAAATACCTCTGTCCATTACATGCAAAGTCGTGGACCGGTTGATGATTTATTAAATGTGCTCTAACCCTTTAATCCACACAATGAGTGAGAAACCCTAGTTTGCGTTTCATGTTTCCTTCTTTTGTTTACATTTGCAGACAGCATATTTCTCACACTGAGATTACAGTATCCAAAAAAAAGATGCGAATTTAAAAAATAAACAAGGAAAAATGAGGAAACACGGAACTCGCCCTTTCACTACCTTCAGGAAGAGCATTTAGTATATACGAGGGCTGATGTTTTCAGGGAGAAAAATTCGAATAGAGGCCGTCGGGTTGTTCCCATTGAGGTTTTACCCCTCCGCAGTGACTTAGTTTTATATGGTGAATGCTTTCACTTACTGCACCCTACCTATCATACACCCTTCACTCCCTTAAGACACATTTTTCATTCTTACAGTTCCATGGTGGAATTTTCCCCCTGCACAAACTTGCTGTCTCATAACTTTTGACTTCTCTGCACTTTAATTTTTCCCCTTGTCGTAGGGCAAATCATAAATTATATTTTTTTAAAATTAGTAAGCTTTACTATCCGGAAGGAGGTTATTCAAAGCAAAGGACTAAACCAGTAAAGATGATGGCTATTACATTCAAAGGGTATTGACCTCTCTGAAAATATATTCCATTTCTGCTGTCTGTTTGTGATGAAGATGTCGGAACTATACGTTCACTTTTCAGCCTCCCTTGCAATAAAGCTTTCCCACAAGTCATACTTAGAGGAAGGTTAAAAATAGTACATGATGTCATGACTTCAAGAAAATCGGGGGGAATTATTCCTTTTGATCCTTTGAACTCTTCTATAGCAACTGCTGCAAATTAATATCAAATACACTACACCTGGGAGGTGTTATCTGGGACGAAATAATTTGCTTAATTCTCATGAAACTTTACATAATCGTACTTTATGACGTCACAAATCTAGCAGTATATGCATGTTGTATATATTGGCAACAAGGTCGGTTAGAGGTTAAAAAGTCCGTTTCAAATTTAAACAAAAGAACAGTTTTTTGCTAACATCTTCCCAACGAGAAGGGGTAGGGGGTGAAATTTTAGATAAATATATGTCCTAAAACGCCTTAACGAATGCCGAAGTATTCTTTGAATCACATCCTTTGGCAGGACTAAAATGGATAATTTTGTAATTTATAACGGTAAATAATACATTTTTCAAATTTGGCCCAAAGTCCTCTATAAAGCCACATAATTATTTTTTGGAAATATTCTTTTATAAATATCCTTGATATAGTTAAATTTGCCTTGTACGAAATACACTGAAAAAAATGTAAACTTAATTACAACTTGCAATTGTCTGTATAAAATAAAAAAGTCCTTCCCCAAGGGTAATATATACAATTAAGTTTACTCTTTATATATTACTCATTCCATTTATTTTATAAGCAAACACATAAAATAATTTACGTTGTATATATTTAGATTATTTTGGAATTCTTTTGCGAAATTTTCTGTTGTCACCATTGCAAAAGACAAGGACATTTCTAATTACATCATAACTGTAATAACGACTTGAATATGGTCTGTGGGTCTGTTAATTGGTAATTCTGATTTTCAGAGTCTATTTTTCATACATATGTGCCTGTGACTTATTGATATAAAATTGCAAAAAAGTAGAAGTGAGTCATTTTATAGTAGGACAATAAAATAAAAAAAGTTAAGAAAGACCAGGAGAAATATTGTTGCATTGAAGAGATTATAACCTTGTTAGCACAAATTTAGGCTTGCCTATATTCAAGGCCACTGATCTCTTTAATGGCCGGCCCTAGGACATTTTTTTATGGATAGAGCTCCGACAGCTGTTCTTGAATCGTACAACCGTGAAAAATCCTTAAACAGCACTCATACCTCCACCACCTACAACAGAGGGAAAAATGGAAGAAATGGTACGAAGATAATTCACCTTTATAAAAATAGATGATGACTGCTATCAGGCAATGCCTAATGGTGTTGTTCGAGTGGTCAAGCTGAAGCATGGAAACATCTAACTTGAGCGAAATGTTAATAAAATTTTTGTGCTTCTATAACTTAATTCATCTTTTGCTTACTTCTAGCCATCTAGACTATTCTAGTCCGTGGCGGACGGCACCTCACCTACATTCAGTCAGGCCTCTACTTTCACCATACGGCGAGGCAATCGATATGTCAGGAACTGAATTTTCACGAATAATATTAGATAAGCAGGGAAGAATAAAGGCTAAAACTTTTCTTAGCTGACAGAACTGTAACGTTCATCATTTAGCAAGGCAATGACTAGGAAGCCATATAGAGATACCACCCCTATTTTAAATTTAAATCATCAATTGCCTAGTCGGGAATGTGCTTACAATTTGAAAGTCAATTCAGTTTTGCGCAAAATAAAAGTTCATATATAAAATTGACTCGAATATGAACCAAGGGTTAAGAATAAATGCCATCGGGATATTTTACGAATATGAATTTTCCAACATAATATTGAAGCAAACAAGTTCGGGTATGAAATTTACTGCTAACTTGATAGAATTCTCATTGTTCGCCGAAAACATTCCCTTTTCCAAAGAACCCCAGCCGAAAGTATTCGCCCATAGTCAAACTATGAATTTCGTAACGCTTGTGGCATGCATATGTACATGCAACGGCAACCTCATTGGGATGAATAAAAAGCCCAGAAATATAATAGCACCGCCAGAATCCAATTTTATATATTATATGAAGCAGATTTTAAATTACATGCTTTTGAAATACACGAAAGTCCAAACACACCCCCAACAGTCCACCCCTCCCCCCATGGCCTTACAAATACCGAGAGCAAATATTCCCTATGAAAAGCTCAATTCTTGCATTTTTCATAGTAGTCTGGGCTCATGTACTCGTATATGTCCACACTGGTATGGTATGTATGGCCCCCCACATAAAATGAATTTTATATTATTTTAAATTTTAAAGTTGAACGAGCTCCCCAAAATGCGTTAAACTTAAAGCCCTTAAAGCCGAACGCACATCGACGTATTCATGCCATGCCAACCACTTCCAGTGCAGTTCGATCTGAGCGAATGCGGGTAGGCGAAGGCGAGCTGATCCGGGTCCACCGTCCACGTCCACGTCCACATCGTTCACCTAGGATCCTGGTCCCAGTCCCAGTTCGGCCTGCATGACATAGTTGCACCATTTACGCACAAATTTGCAGTTTGCTCATAATGAATATGCGTTTCGTTTCAAAACATTAAAATATGAACGTCTGCCCACATAGCCGCATCGATATCGGGGACGCATATGTTTTTCTATATAAAATGTAATTTTATTCGTTTTTTCGCTGTTGCCGTGCGCCGCACTATGTCGTATACATGACCACATGCATAGATGCTTGCAATTTCAATAAATTGTTAAGTACAAGCCCATATATGCAGATAAAAGCGTAACTGCCTACATATAATTATCTAGATGCAGCGCTCCGCCAATCTACTATTCCCACGTTATGTGAGTAGTGCCGGATAGAGTACTTTTTGAAAATGCTGCAAAATTGCGTATATTTGCATTATTTTCGAACTGAAATGAATTGCTGTGAAAAGATTTTAACAAAACAATTCGTTATCAGGAGAATTGTTCTTTGTGGTGGGTTGGGGTCACCGGCGCGGGATGCGAGTAACGTTTTTGACAGCATGTGCGTGTGCGTGTGCACTTTCCACCTTTTCTCTGTTTAACTGTGGTCAAGACTTCATTTTGCAACTTTAGGAAAATTGCGTATTTAATTAATTTTTGTGGACGTAATTTACATGGACATTTTTGCCAACAATTTAATGTTACGAATCCAAGGAGAGGAAAACTCGCAAGTCTTATGGTTCTCTTCTCATAAAAACACCAAAACTCTAAATTTCTATGAAAAACAACCCACTCTAGACTTATCACTCTCTATTAAAGCATGAGTTTCATAGGTTATATTTATAATGTTTACATGTTCATCCTTATAGCATTTGTTTTTAAAATTTTTTACTTACATTGAAATTCCATATGGGGAAAAAAAAAGAAATCTTAAGCCCCAGATAAAAATTGGCGATTCGTTTGGCTGACAAAACTTTGATTCTCCTTAGAGAGAAAATATTAACTGCATATATGGTGCAGCGTTTTACAACTTCTATTCGATCGGTCAATATAACCATTATAACTGATACTGTTTTACAGAGTAATTGTTATAATGAATGAACTTTTTTTTAGAAAACGACTAAACATTTTAAAAATCCCTACAGATTCGGTTATCATTGACAACGGTAATCGACCCCGATTACATTACCTTTTCTTCTTAAAAGTTTCATATATTCAAACTTAACGATCGTAACAATTCTGCCAACATTTTAGAATTCTCTACAAAAGGAGGACGCGTCAAAACGGTCCAACGTACCAACAGGAATGGAGTTTGTATATTCTTAAAGGACATGTTGAATGCTTCATTTATTACTATAGAGACCAAGGTCTACTTAATGGCAGAAATGAGTTGTGCGTATATTTTAATATTATAACTAAAATAATATTAAATTATTGAATTATTAATGAATAAGAGGGTTTATAAATAATAGTCATTCAATAATAATAAAAACTAAACTAAAAACAATCAATAACTTAGTTATAAAATAAAAAGGGACCACTTAAAATGGAATTCATTGTATTTTAAAATGACTCAATTACTCGTGATTCACACGCAGCGACAACGGGAACTTGCTTGGCTACTTTCCCCTCCCACTTCGTCGGTTTGAGAATTTGGATTTTCATTTAAGATTTTCCAATTCATCGACTCGTCCTTCATTCGTCCATTACCTGAATGAAGCGAAGTCAGTTGTTGCTCGTTCATTGTTTACGCCACGCTTCCGTGTTTTTAATCAAATTGTTTTCGATTTCACCGACCCCCGCTTGTTTATGGACTTATTTATTATCAGTTATTTAGCTACCTATATTGGCTTGTTAATTAATATAATATAATTAAAAAAACCCAATTCCTATTATTATAAAAAAAGGTGTATAACCTTATGAGACAGTGATTACATTTATACTAATTTGAACTTTGTTGGTAAGTTGGACCACCTCTCATAAAAAATGCCCGTCCTCCTTTGGTGAAACCATCTATAACACCGTGACGCTTTTTCAGACCTGTAAGAAGACCCAGATGATCGATGTGTAGGGTATTAAATGGTAATTCGCCTTTTGGAATATTATGCAAGACATTTTCACTCTTATGCGAGTTAGAACAGAAGTATACATTTTAAATATGTTTTAATGTAATTTGTTATTTTTTCCTTCATTTCAGGGACTCGTTCCCTAACTAAAAGTTCATGACATTTACTTTCTCCTAAGTGGCACATTGACTTATGATGCGTTTGTATTACTCGGTTTTCCATATTTTCGGGTACATAAAAGCGAATATAATCCCCTATTTTTCGGTAAATGAGTCCATCAACCATCTCATACACTGGACTTACACACACTGCTAATGCTGATGATATAACAACGATTTTAGGATCTATTTTTTGAACTTGTCTAAAACCTGAACATCATAGTCAGTCTCCTTCAGGTATTGTATGTTTCTTAAATCTTGTGGTCTGTTTGGCTGTGGTAAAACATATTCCTTGATAGTATGTCCACGACATCACGGTTCTCGCATAAGAAGATCCGCACAAAGAAGAGATGCCGAAAGTAGTCGCAGAGAATACGATTTTGCACACAAACGTATTGGAATTCACCCCCTTAGGGATGGAATTTCAAAAAGTCCTTTCTTAGTGGTTATTCATGTCAATATAGGAATGCACTGTAGAAATTTCAGCCCTTTTGGACTGGGCGTTGTCTCTCAGTCAGTCACGGAACTGTTGTATCTATATATATAGATGAATTTCAGAATTATCTTCCAAACATCAATATTAAGTATTTGATTGTAAAAGATTAGAAAAATCATTCGTCCTACCTGTATCCTCGACGCGAATGCCCAAAGTCTCACCACGCTGCACATTTTCAATTTCTTGTTTTTTCTGTTTATTTATTTCGTTTTGTTTGTTTGATTCCCTTTCTTTCAGCTCTAGATTGCTCCTTTGTATAAAATCCCTCCCTAAAATAATAGGATATTTCATTGCATCATTTCTAACAACAAATAAATTTAAAATAACAATAGACTTTCAAACTGCGCCTTTGCATTAGTTGACCCTAAAATTTCTAATACGCTATTATTGATACCTGATGAATATGAGTACTCATCTGATTAAAGGGGTGACATTAAATAGGCTAGTAAGTATTGCTGCTGCAAAAGATTGATGGGACTTACTGAATCCACAAGGGTAGGTAAGATGCAATTAAAGGACATCTGGGAGTCTCCCAATCCGAAAGCCTATTGAATGTTGAACACAAAGTTGTTGATTGCGCAATCTTCTTCAGATTTGTGAAATTCATGCATCTTCGTCTGCTCCGAACTACGATCGCATATCATGATTGAGGACTTTTGTCTGCAGGAGTCTACTTCATGACCCATCTTCCCACATCGAAAAGACAATCCCTTTTCCCGTCTGAGTTGGGGACAATGATGACTACTATGCCCGTATTTGTTGCAATTAGAACATTCAGCTTTTGTAAAAGGTTTCGATTTGTTCCCTGGATCATACTTTTCTTTTGGCTTGGTACAGTCGTTTGTTTTAATTTTTTCGTATTTTTCGAATGCTGTTTTTAGTTCGCTAATAGAGGATGACCTCATTTGCAATTGAGTCGTCGTTTCCGCTAATAACTAATATTATTAACTATATAATTATTAAATATATATGACGTCACCTTCTTCTACATCGGCAAATGCAGCAATTTCCAGCTGTTGATATGTTTCGTCCGGTTTTTTCTTTCACTTGCGCAACTGGTTATGCACCTCAGTACTAGAATTCTTTTATTAAATTTTTTAAATAAAACCTCCCTTAAATCACAACAAAATTTTGCTGATGTAGTACGCAAAAAGAATTTCGCCGTTCCTGTGAGCAAACGCCGAGCATAAATGAATCTACTCTTCTGATCGCAACTCAACAATTCTACCGTCTCCTCAAACTATTGCAGCCATTTAAAGTTACCATCCCCACTAAATGTAGTTAAAAATTCTTCAATGTCACGAAAATTAAAATGTGGTTTAGCGTTTATATTGGTTGTTTTGTCTACTTCAGACAATTCTTCGAATTTCAGCTTCAATTCCAAAATTTCTTGTTTTTTTTTCACGAATTCGATTTATTGTTACAAATGCATAGATCATCTAACGCAGTTCCTGCACACTATTAAATCTGCAGCTAATCTCAGCTATACTCAGTTTCCTGATAAACCTGAGCTACGGCTGATAAATCTGTGG
>QYTT01081479.1:0-20545 GCA_006980735.1 Dasypogon diadema
AAAGAAAAAAGAAAAGTCCCTTTCTGGTGTAAAATATTTGCAGCGTTGGTGGATAACCGCCGGTGCATCTTCAGATCCCATCCCAACCGATACCCCCAAAAACTAACGTGAAACTGGATTTTTGTCGCAGCAGAAACAAGTAGCAGTAGCACGGTAGCAATCTGCGCAGGTGAGGTGAACGTGGGACAAATTATTGCTGTCATTAAAGTGATTTGAATATTGTATCCGTACGTCGCGTCGGTGAGAAATTGTCTCATTCCATTTTATGTCTTTGGCTGGACATTAATAAACGGGAGGGTTCTGGATTTCATTCAGTTTCATTTTCTTCGGACTACATTAGTTAACATTACAACGGCTGCAGACCAGCCGCCAGGCAAGGCAGTCATGTCCAGGTCTGTGGTTGCGCTAGAGATCGTCATGGACTCACTATCCAGACTCTCAGATTTTGTCACCAAACAGGAAAATTGAATTTTAAATAAAAAATGAAATCCGACTTAATACAAGTCACAATTGGCCCCGCACTCGGCCCGCCACGTTCCATCCAGCCGGGAATTTATTTTTATTTTATGCCAACTATTCAACTTCTTCTTGCTTCCACTGTGTCCATTATTGGGACCGGACAGTGCCCAGTGGCCAGTGGCCAAGCGGGAACATTCGATTCGGCCCAGAGGAATCCAAACAGTAGCTAGAAACCTTTATCAACATAATTACTCCGAGTGTGTGTTAAGAGACATTTCAGTCGTTTCCAGTCTTTTTTCTTTTGCCGACGTCTTTGGCGACGTTTTAAATCTCATCGTGCCCTTTTTGTGTTTTTGTCCTCTTAATGCTTTGTTGATTTTGTTGTCTCCTCTCGAGGGGCACATACGGCCATCGGCAACGGATTTTATGGAGATCGTCGCCTCCTCAAGTTGATGGTGGTATTAAAAACTGACCAAGTTAGACTAACCGTTTTCGAAAGCCTCGGATTATCGAAATTTCTTTAATGGTTCGCCTCGTAACACGAAAAAATACTCAGGTGCTATCAACTAGTGTCCAGCTACTGCTCAAGGTGCTACGAATGGTGATGATCATTGGTTATCAGCACTGTCCAAAAGTGGTAGGTGTAGTTGTACGTATTGATCTTCAGACGGCGGCAACATCGTAAGATCAATTCGTTTTGCCACGCACTTTAAGTAAAGAAATATCTTTTGAGGTCGGCAATCGAACTGGCGGTTAATGATCATAAACCGATTATCTGATGAATTTCGTCTTTTTGTTTGAAGGATCAGATCATAGGCGGTCTCGTATTTTGGGTGTTATGATAGATAGAATACGAGGAATCATACAGTGCCGGGCTACCTTTGGCGACACTGATAGCGTTACGTAAATTGATAGATTACGACGTAGATCGGCTGTAAAATGGAGTATCTTGATTTTCAGATAAAAGCTAATGAAGTTTTTAAAGTATATAATGACATCAGACAAGCTGTAAGGAGGCCTCCTATTGATACATATGCAGTCCTTGACGAACACATACGTCTTATCACGTTATTGTATCTCTTACTTTCAGACAGTATGGGAAATAATAGCCGGTAACTATAGTCATATAACTATGGTACGTTTTCCTTGTATCTAGGGACGTACATATATCGAATAACATAAAAGAAATTTGAGGTTCATTTCTCAAATTTTGTGTTTACTGGAAAAATATTGCCTATGATATGGTCATTTGCATCCTTAGCATATTTTAGTTATTCTTAAAAATATCCGCGCAAAATCATGCCATCTCCTAATTGAGTTAAGAGGGCTTTGCTTGGGACCGTCGATATATAAACAAGAATACGTTTTACCGCCAAATACCTAAACTTGTCCTGGAAGGGAACTTGCAGTTAGAGTATCAGAAAAGATAACAACGCTGTTAACGATGGTTTGCAAGCATCAAAAATGTACCAAACAATCTTCAAGGCGGACATAGCCAGTGAAGGTAATGATGCTGATAAATTCTAGCAGATTATCTGCAGAAGCTACCACCACACAAAAACCATTTTTGTAGTTTTAGCAGTTTTTAGTCGGTTCGGTGATCATCTATGCATCCCTAGTAAGGGTAAGAGACTAGAAAAAAGTGGAAGAAATAATGGACAAGCTAAAAACAAAAATTCCAAAGGTTGGTTTGTTCAGGAATCACTGAAAGTAGGTGCCACGCTCCTACATCCGTTCGGAAGGCGCTCATGAGCCTAACTTCTCTCCACACAATTATCAAGCAAAGAGCTCCAGAAAGTACGGAATGAAACTTTACCGAAAAGTTCAAATATGTATATGCGATATTACTGAGGATTTTGGACGCTTAACTATCCAGAAATTTTTTAAGATTTTTTAATCCGATAGTTCTCCGAAGGTCCGTGATCGAAGATCGAAGAGCTGATGTATCTATAGTGTGATTTAGATTGGCAAGTAATGCTTGCCATTGAAACAAAAATTAGAAACCTGATAGTAAAACAACCAAGGAATACAACTTGACAATCCAACGTCAGAACACCAGGGAATAGAGAAACCGAAATGCCTGACACCCGGCATACTTGCCGTATTCACACTTTTCATAAGTCCCAAGCGTAGACCACCAACCAGTGAAGTGGTGCCTTCTCTGGTTATGACGTTAGATAAAAAGGTCCTCATACATTCTGGCTGAGCTATTTCGTAGCACATAATAAGGGAGAGACATGAATGGAAAGCATCAAATACAACAGATGATGACGTAGTATGATTCTTGGAAGCATCTAGAACGGAAAAGGGATTGGGAAATTCGCCTTCAAAGCCTCGCAAAGGCGAAAAGGCAATAGTTTTCCAAGCAGATTTATATGTCATACTGCACCTGTGGGAATGGGAATAGGAATATATTCCCAGGGCGCCACTTTGAGACTAGCATAGGAATGCATCAGTTTAGTTTAGTAAATAACAGAACTTATGACTATTTCGAAACTGAAGACAATGAAGAGGCCAACAGACTGACGAACGTGGGGGTTCCAATGAGATTATCCATAGCACTATAAAAAAGCCAGTAAATCCACAAAAAAATTCGGGCATAAAAAATTGTAGAGATTAAAACTGAGATAGACACTTACAAGGGTTTATATATAGAGTAGCCCTTAGAAAACAGGGCAATGAAACTCTTCTTTGCGAGCAGGACCAGAGTGAGGTTGTTGGTGGGTTTTATAACTTAACCCTACTGATTGATGGGATATATGTCAAGAATCGAAGGAAGAGATCCGATATACTTACGTTGCCTGTCTTCACTTAATAATCTAAGCAACTGCCCAACTCTGGAAGGAATAGACATAAAACGTCGTTTCATCGTATCGGTCTTATCAGCTTACATCAAATAGTGAAGAAGGGCGTAATCTGCCTTTTCCCAAATAAAACGAAAAGTAGAAAAAGGTTTAGCCAAAATGGCTTTATTAATAAGAAAATTTTCCTGTACTCAGAATCTGCGAATTATAAAGAAGAAAATTTGCCTCAGATTGAAATTTATACTTCGCTTTTCAGCTCAGCCGTTCATTTTGATCTAGCATACGTGAATTCAGTAATCTGAGCTCACACTGGATAGTTGGAATTCCATGATGTGTACTTACATAACTATATACATACGGCGCTTTCAACTCAAGATTGTGAAGAATTCAAATGGGTTGGAAAGTCTTCCAGAAGGGCAATAATTTATGCACTTTACCGTCCACTTAGATTTAATTGCAGAGAAAGGAACAATTCAGTAAAAATGTCCCTCCCAAAAACAGTTTCTCTGGCACATTTTTTCCCACCATCCAGCATCTGTGTGGCTGCCTACTAAATTAGTTACAGAACCTAAAATCCCAGTGTTTTTTAATCAAGTTATTAACGTTTTATTGGGCACAATCAGGTAGTTAACTGCTTATTTGGAGTCATTAATTTTCTAACCAAACGAAAAGTGCGTCGCGAAAATCCCGTTAAATAATTCCAGAAATTCAAATAAACCCACCGAATGGTGATCGCGGATCACTTTGAAGAAACACTTTGATCACCTGAATATGCTAATCTCTCCGCTAATTAATTTTCTCGCTGTCTACAATAAATTTTTCCACTTTTTGTTTGTTGTCAATCCCCAGATCAGAAAATCACTGCATGAACGTAAACAGTTTCTCTCTGGCAGACTGTGGTGAGTATCACCCAAGATCAAGATCACTTGACAATATGCAAACGGTCGCCATCAATTGCTGAGAAAAAATGCTTCAATTATTTTTCCTACAATTATCAACAATTGTTCAATATTTATCAGTTGACGCAATGAAATTGTAAAGTTTTTACAACTTAATTGATCGTGGATTGGAATGCTGTCTGTGGCAATTCATGAATGTATGTATCTTAATTAATCACACACACATACGTGGGTACGTCATTTATCACCTTCCCGATCTATGAGAATCGGGCAAGTGATCAATTTACGATAAATCGGGCAACAGGCAAAAATAAGTGGATTTTGGTTTTGGTTCGATCGTGTGCAAGATCGATATTGACAAATCACAGTAAAAATCATTTACACGGGTGAGCTCGGGCTTTTCTCGATGCGAAGATCACCTCTGCCGGCTGATTTCTGCTTCGCTCTTAATTTGCATAGATTTTTGGGATCAATTTAGCACGGCTAATTAATTGATGTCGCATTTCTCGTTTCAACAGAGTCCCACGCTTAGTTTCACAGCAGATAGTGTTAAGTAACGCGTTTATCTTGTTGGATCTTAAGCCTGAGATTCTCGCGGACTTGTTAACTTTTTGCTACGTTTACGGTGAAGCAACAACGTTCCTTCTTCTCATGGCGGCGAAGCCAAGTGTCTTTAATTTTAGTATTATTTTTGGACACTCAAGGATGAACAAGCTGTTGAAGTGTATCTAGTTTGATTGGTTTGGCTAAATAGAAAAATGTCAAAAATATTTTATAAAACATTTGCTTTTCCTGCTTCTATTTTGCGTTCCAAAAAGCAATTTAGATACCTTCATAGCTTCTGTATTTTAGAAAATATTTTCGTCTATTATCTACAAGAAACTGGAATATTTCGAGCAACTCAAACTGCTCAGTGAATTGCTCTAATCACTAATTAATTCTATGTAGTAGAGAGTTTTCCACCATATAGTATAAAATTTTACAGTAAAATTTTTTTGCCAGAAAGTAATTGCCTAACAGACACTGAGGATTTTAACGGCTCATACTGACAATGCCAATCTGAGTATTTTTGAGGTTATTTAAAAATTCTCTCCATGAAATCCTGCAAGCCCGGACAAGCGAGGAATCTGTAAAACATTCTAATAGTCTTCAAATTGTGTACTGATTGCCGCCAGAATACTTAAACTCCTATTAGGCCCGAGGCACACGAGCGTTTGAAAACGTTGCCGAAACGCGGCGTTAACGCGAACTTTTAGCAATACTAAACTCCCTAGAAGATGGAAACACTGTATTTCGGTAACGTTTTCAAATGCTCGTTTGCATCGGGCTTAACAGAAGTTTCAATATCCTGGCGGCCTAATACAGTATGACATTTGTTTTATGCCATGCGAATGATTTCTGAAAGTCTCGACGTCTAAATTCGTTCGTCTACTGAATGAGCCAGCAAATTTCAGTAGTTTTGCTACCATAAAACGAGATGGAATGAAAATTGGACACGATACTAAGCCGATAACTATTAACTCCACATTGTGAATATGTAAAGCAGTAGGAAATGGGAACGGTCATCAAAAAACATTAAATGGCAGGACTTCTGTGAAAATATCTTTGAATGACTAGAAAATGGGCAATACTTTGTAAGGTTACAGTTCAAAATAAAGGGTGCCTCATGAGTTCCCATTTGTCTGTAAAATTTGGAAGCACAAGGGCTCAAATTTAAATCTTGACAAAATTTATGTAAACAATTTGGCGTATTATCAATCTCCTGACTTTCAATTGGATTCTTCACACAAAGGACTCATGTTTGAGGAGATGTTTCTCATTGATCGGTGTATTTTATACTATTTTTGGACATCCTGTACAGGTATAGCAGACAGCTATACGGGCCATTCAATTTATTTAGGTATTCCTAGATCGGTAATAGCTTCTTGATTTTAGTGCTGATTCTATTGTATTGAAATCAATGCAGGGGTGGTACCACCAAATACAAAGGGTGGCCAGGTTATGTATACATAATTAGCAACTAAAACTAATGTTTAAGACTGACTATGGCCTCTAAGCACGTATATGACGCAAAGATTACATAATAGACACATACTTAATTTTTGTATCAAACCACCTCATTTTGATTTCATAAACATATTTGGTGAGACACCCGTGAGCCGATATATCGGCTTCTTAGAGACTTGTTATACGGGTAGCAAGTAGGTTAAACCTACTACTAAAAGGGGTATCACTATTGATAAGGCTAATTGGGGCGATCATCGCAGATATGGTAGCTTCGAAGTACACATCTTTTACTTGATAGATTTTTCATCCTAGTCTTGTTTTCACTCGTATAAATTTTAAAATTTTGAAAACATGTCGGGCAGTCTGTTGCCGACTTGTTGGCAGCCAACAAGTTGCCTAAAATTTACATCTGTTTTGATTAATACCAACCCGCAAAAAAAATTGTGCACTTTGATACCAAGTTGATTGTCTTCATAAGAAAACGGTGAATTAACACAACAAATTGTCCAACTGTACCATAGAGATCGAAGAAATAGAGAGGGCATGCTTGCTTGCAAAATGGCACAAATTTCTACATAACCTTAGAAGTGCGTCATAAACTTCCCATAAACTTTCTCGGTTCGTCCCACTGCAATTGCTTCTTAAACCATTCGAGACGAGATTTTGTTTAGAAACATTCGTGAGAAAGCTCCATACAAAAATGCTTTTGCACAGAGAGAGCTTTTCATCATTACTCATGAGTAATGAATGAGTTCAGTAACAATTGCAAAATTGTGTGTTTTTATAAATACATGAGTTTAAAAATATAAATTTCTTCGTCTTTAAAAATCTGAAATTAATTGTTTAAATATTCCGCCTAACAACGCCGGCAAAAGACAAAAGTATATTCGGTCTATATCTGTCTGTTTTCTGCATGTCATGTGCCATACTGACGGCCAAAACAGGCGCCAAAATTTAAAATGTGATTCAATTTTCGGGGTTTTTTTTTGTTACGTAGAACATGATAAAAAATAGGGTTGAGTGGAATTAAATTTAAAATTTTTTTTTGAAAGGTAAAACATTTACTTTTATAATTATAAATACTTGGATTTACTCACACTGAACAATATCTAGAATTCGATCACAGTTCAGTTTGACGTTATAGATTGAAAGAGATGGATACATCGACTTCAAAAATTTGTGCCATTTTCTTGAAGACAACTTGTATGGCACATCCCTCCATATTCCTGCAAATTCCCTCCCCTGTTAACATGGGTTCGAATCCTGTACAGGGCACGGCAATTTATCTGGGTACCAGCGGTTCAGGTAATTCACAAGAATTGTACTTGCGAAGCCATCTAAGATGTGTTGCACATTAATAATTTCATGCCAAAAATTGTGGCTCACTTGCAACATTTGTCAGGTTAAAATTTTCCCAATCTCCTCTTCCCTAATTTCCTTTCGCTTAAGCGGTCGCATCGTAGGGTGAAACTGGGCAAAACCTTTGAAAAAAATGTAAAATATGAGTATCTTTTGATTATCTTTGATCACCAACCTATCAATCTAGTTATTGTGAAGATTATATATAGTGAAGATATATGACAAGACGTACATTTAGGTGAAATTTCGCCATGGCCATGGCTGTTTAAAATTTTGAGTGAATAACGTGCCACCCAGTACGTATCTTGAATGCATATTTTTAGATGTGGCGATATGCTCAAAATCGCACAGTTTAGGAAAACATCCTGCAAAGGCCACTATAGGTGGTGGTGACGCATAAACATGTAAAGGTTATTGAACAGAATGTGCAACCTAATTAATAGGTACAAGACTAAGTTCTTGCCATTTCGTTTTTAATAATGATAATCTTACTTATTACAACATCTGGCAGGCTATAAAAAATTAGGAGAAAAACAATCTTCAAAAAATCTTTCGGGCCTATTTTTACAGATCTAATCAGGTAATTTGAAATCATGGCTTTGGCTGTGGGGTTCTTCATATTTACAGGCCTTTTAAAAAACCTTCAGCAATACAACATATCAAAAGACAAAGAAAGAGAAAGAATGAAGGAAGAAGGAAGGAATGTGATGAACAAGTAGAAAACTAAAATATTATCAGAACTAAGTAGAACTAAGTAAGCTCTATATTCGTTCAACTGGAGAGAAGAGTATATTTCAGATTCTGTCGAAATGCCTGCTGTACAAGGACCATGAATTCACTTTGATTTCACTTAAACTTCAAGAGAAATTTAGTCTGGCTTCAGTTTTTACGGACTAGGTGAAATCAGCAAGCAATTTATGTATAATATATACGAACATAACATGACGTGACAAATGACAAGGGAGTATAAATTCTCCCAATTTTCGGTTTCTAATTCATGATTTTATGATAGCTGCAAGATTGGTCTGAAATTAAGCTGTACATTTTTATTTTGAAATCCATGCAAGAAATTGTGAATAGCATAGTACGTCAATAAATCTAAAACCCTTTCCCATACCTGTGTCCACAAATTTTTATTGGGGTTCTAGTGCGTAACAGGCTACCCATCGGACCTATCCTCAGTATAATTATTTACAATCACATAAAAATCTAATTCAAATTCAATCTGGGCGATCGACGTGATAAAAGTTAAAGCGGAATTGAAAGCAATTATGCTCCACCAAAAGCAAAAGAAATTCATCTGCTAGCCGGGAGCAAGGTGGCCCTCGTTCTTAATTAAGAATTCTATTCAATAAATTAACTATCGAAGCCATTCATCCTACCCATATCTTTTGGGCAACCTTTTCCAATGGGCTAATAGTTTCTAATGCTACCTTTTATGGGTGACACGGTGCCTATGCATTAAAAATGAATAGAAGGGAACAACAAAATTCAAAGATGGGGAATTGATTCGTTGTAATTATCTCAAAACCGGTGAACACTCTATGAATATTTAAATTGTTACGAAAACGAAATTTAATTCCGTGTATCTGAAATACTGGCGCACAACTACATCGATCTACCTATTGCGATACTGTGAAGAAAGTGATCAGAAAGGCTTTTTCAATGAAAGTTCAACTGGTTGAGAGATGATCATGTGGCGCTAATACTAAGCTCAATGTGATGCGGTGAAAGAGAACAGGTAGTTCAAGTGGTGGGCATACTAAGAAAAATCTATCGCCCATTGATCGGCTTCACATGTAATACACTTCCCACGATCGGAGCTCTTTGAAAGTGCCGCAAGCGAAGACTCCAACTAAGAAATCACTGAGCGATTTGACTCTAATCCCATAAAATCATAATATACTTCCGATCGAACATTATTCTGGCGATCAGGTGTATTCCGGTATTTTGGAATCTTCGCATTACACGGAGATCAGATTTTAGTGTAGCGATGGTTTCTTGTGATAGCAGAGTGTGTCCACTTGCACAGTCTCTTTCGGGTGTGAGCTTCTAATACGAGTAGGCTAGCCATTAAGGTTTCGAGAAGGTGATCGTGTGCGTATTTAAACAAGAAGATCACTTTCAGGCATGGGCTTATCTCTTAATTGATCCACTTACTAGAATTTATGGCTTACTTTCGAGCAAATAAAGTAATAAGCCCATTCCTGTTGCTTGGTTAATAGAAAATGATCATTTGCCTACTGAAGCAGATAAGGCGCTGCCAGTAATTGCCTTCCGAAGCGGCTCGATCACGATCATTTTGTGGAAACCAGAAAAGGGGATTGGTACGACCCATTGTTGATCCAAATTTGGGTTAGATTTGTTTTTGTGTAAAACAAAACCTGCAAATGTCTTGAGAAACAGATGTTGACTAATTTGAGGTCAACTTCGTCTGAATTCTACAAATATGAAATTGCCTTTTTCGTAATTGCAAACATTATAGAAGAATTTTATTTTGAACGGAGTGCAATTGTGGTGCGCTACGAAGGCTATAAAATGCTTTATGTAGTGCACCTGCTTTAGTCTGGTCGCGTAATCAAGGAGCGTAGTTTTTTATTAGGCATAAACCCACTTTGAATCTAACACCGTAAGTTGTAATAACACTTGGAGGCGCCAATAAAGCTGTACAGTCTCTGCTGTGCCGAGCAGCATTCTTTCCGCATCGTAAACCAGCTCCAGAATGAATCGTAAAATCCATCGACACGTTCATCTCATCCGTTTGCGTACCGGCTGTCACTCGAACCTTTTCTTATTTCGCAGCACACAATATGTGACAATATTTTAACGATCCTGTCATTGGATTAAATTAAATCAATTACCGATCTCGTACCAAGTTAACCAGCAAAAGCTCAACAGCAACTAAGAGCGTTATTAGTGCGACGTGTTACCAACAGACACCTGATGGAATGCGACACAAAGTCGTTGAAGCATTGTCACCAGCGACATAATGCTCGTACAGACCAGCGATAGCACCATCCCAGAGCACACTTGCAATGGCCGCCAGCGGTCCTCGCACACCAAAAACTTGATCCGTTTTCGTTACAACAATTTAACGAGGTTTATTATCACTGATTAACCACATGATCCAGTGGGACGGAAATTTTATTTGTTAAGATCGATCGATAAATCAAAATTAATTGTCCAAGTGACGATCGTTTATAGCGTCCTTTGTGGTATTCCTCTGTTATACGATCGTAAAATTTTATGGATGAGAAAATCTATGGTGAGGTGCAAGTCAGCCGCAATGACGACCGCCACAAAAACGAATCGCTCGCTCGTTCGACACTTTATGATCGATATGATCATTACGGCGATGAAAGATTATCGTTAAAATAATTGGGCGTACAAGAAAATTAGACATCATCGCTACTAATTATATTTGAAGAGCGACTAATGAGCTCGATGCGAAATCGGTGCACTCGCAATTACTTTATGATCGCGGCGAGAATTTTTATGTATTGTTAATGATCGGTTATAATGGTATCGTTTTGTCGTCGGATCGTTTCCGCTGGACGCTGGGGCGTAAAACTGGAGTACTCTATACCTCACCTGCCGTGCAGTTGTAAAAATGAACGGGAAAATGCTCTGATTGGTATCTTGGAATCAACTAATATGTCAGCTAGAGGATGCTGCAATCTGTATCTGTTCACAGGTTTTAGCTCTAATGAGGAGAGTTTATAGGGAGTGTCGTATAATGTCGACTATTGGTGAAAGTCGTAATTAGTGCAATTGTAATTAACAAATACAAGTATTAAGCTGGCGCAATAAAGTGTTACCATAGAAATGTAAAATGCTTATGAAGTAATTTACCAGGGAAAAAGTCTTCATCAATTAAATCGTTCTTAATTTTTAAGTGGCGAATGTAGAAACTGAACGGAGCGATTTTATTCAAAATATATTCCCATTTCCTTATAATATGTGCCTACCGTGACTATTTGCCGTTCACTCAACAACAAAAACTGTATTAGGAGTATAAAACATCGAACTTTCTGTGGACATAAATATCGACTAGACACTTTTCCTGGTGAAACGGAGATGATAACCGCAAGTAAAAGATGAAAACCTTATCAAGTACTTTACTACCTTTACATGGTGACCGGCCGAAACTAAGTTTATAACAGTTGACTTGATCCCTCGGTTTCAAAATGTGAAGGCCTGTCAACAAACTTACTGGGATCAGAGCGGAGCTCTTTTTAAATTTTTTATTTGCTGCTCTTTTTTCCTCGGATCATAGATGTGGTCTGCTTGGAACATTGTCGTCGAACAAAGTTAATGTATCTTCTTCTACTTCTTCAAAAAAAGGTCCCGGTTACCAAGGATGACATATGTACCAGGCGTAATTAGCCATGTATTTCCATCTTTTCTGTATCTCACCTGCTTTTCTTACGTTTATTCGCTTTATTGCTTGGATTTTGGAGGCTCAGGAGGATCTCCAAATGTCAATTGTGTTAGTTAGCCGCGTATATGGAGATAAAATTGTCCTGCCTCATCTACCTCACGTCAATAACCCCAAACACATTGTAATGAAACAGTTTGAGAGCTACAAAGTAACTCTGAAAGCAGCAAACATAAAGATTTTTAAGAGGTCCTGACGATTCTCACTGTAGCTTGAAGGATTCAATTTTTGGAATGAATATTGCAGTTATTGACGTCATAATGTAAAAATTGTGTTAAAATTTCAAACGTTTTCTTTGGGCAAGAATTTATTCACAGAAAAGAAATTTATAGCTACGATATAACCATTTCACCTCTTACTATGTATAATACTTACGGCTTTAAGAGGGTAGCAAAGTTACAATGCAATGATTAGTATAAAACTTACACAGAATGAAAACGCTACTACAAATCAACTAACCTTGCATGCAACAGGCATATTTCAATTTAGAAAATTTCGCGGTAGAAACTAAAAATTCTTAAAAAATCCAACTAAGGTTGCACAAAAATTCTCAGGATATAGCATTTTATACTTTCTGAATAATCAAGCACTCGTAAAATCTTTTATAAGACATGATCAACGATAATTAATGTAACAAGCGCATACTAACGACACTCACCTGAGAAATGATTAGAACCAAGTTAAGATTCTCATGAAAAATGGCTTTTACGTCTAGCGGTGACGCAAAGTGTGTGAATATTGTAGACAAGTTTTTCATCACTTAATTTGGATGTTTATAAGCGAACAGGTCTCACACTTCACGACTATTTCTACGTGTAATAAAATTTGGTCGTAAATCAAAAACTGAAATGTTTCCTCTGTTGACCAGGTCCACTTAGGAGTTTTATTGTACTTAAACGTAGTAACCTTTTCATTTTTTTTTCTAATTAGTTCGACCTTGAAAAATGATAGAATCTTAGCATTTTATAGCTGTTAGAAATCAGAAACGGTGTTACCTTCATTTGTACAGTTGACATCGCCATTCCAGCTCTTTGGATGCCATTTTTGGGTGACGTTAAAAGATTTACGAGCGAAAGTTACTAAATTAGGCACGTTTTTTTACTAATTTCTGGACCATGAATATGAATTGCAAGTAGATGAAAAAACGGAGAGGAAAAAATCTTCACCCACGATCTCATTATTATAGTTACAGTGGTTAGGTCAGCCGTGACTTAGTTTTACAAGCCACTGTAAACTGCATAATATTCAGCACCTTGACGATCACATCTGAAATAGCCGCCTTCTAAATGGCGCTTCAAATATTGTTTACTTATGCAAAAATCGCATCTTTCACATCTTTAATGCATCTTGTCATCTTATGGTGATCGTGTCTGCACAGAGTCACTCAGGTGCATTGTTCCGCAGTATGGAACTGGTAAATACAAGACAATTTTTTATCTCATCTACCCGCGGCAGGTATAATTTGCGATAAACAGTTTGCCTCTTGTTCGTCAGCGAATACATTACGATCGGAGATCATCACAATCAGTTGTGTGTAACCGTGTCCACTTGAGGATGCGAGAAATATCGAAACGAAGCCGACAAATTACTTAACCTCGCAAAACAATGGCCACCAGTAGAACACTCAAATTGTTAGCTTAACTAATGAGGTTTGAGCCTAAGTGATCGATAATAATATTCATCGATCAATGATCAGCTTGATTTAGCTGCTCGTGTTTTTTTATGCTACCGATAAGTTTCGAGTTAATCGTCCAGATCTGAGGCTGTTGCGTACTAGTGAACGCGAAATTTTACCTCCGACTAGTACACATAACTACATAGTCGGTTAGATATTTAATGAGCCATGAGATTGCGCTCCAACCATTTGATTATTGAAGAACTGTTGATATACTTTAGCTATTATGAGCTTATTTTGGATGACTGATCTCATTTTGATTAATGGTTGGGGAAGTTGTGGCCCAAATAGGCTTAGTAGTGCATGATCGCTTAGAGGATCATATGTATGCCACCTACAGATCTCTGTATATGGAAGGATGTCGTACAGAGAAAATATTCATCGCGGTATCAACTAGCACAACAAATTGGACTATATCGTGTTTTTGTATTTTGCGTTTCTTGGATCATGTGAGTCATTTATTGATAGTGCCCTAGAACTCTCAATCCATTCTAAAATCCATAAACTATTGCGAAATAGCAAAAAAAATTCATTCAAAAGGTATTGAACCTTTCAACCAATCGACAATCTCGAAAAAAAATGCATTAAAAAATCGAAAATGTAAGATAAGCACTTTTAAATCTTATGAAAAATTATCTTAAGCACTTACGAACACACACGACGTTAACATCTGCTTCATGAATAAATTGCGGTTCCACCACTCTATTTCATGTCGATCGTTTCGGCCCAAGATCAAAGAGATCACCGATCGCGGCAAAAGCGTATGAAGAACATTCGATAGTAGTTAATTCCTCCTCAATATACACAAACGGTCATAGGTGCACCTATATTGGAAGGGGGGAGATCTTGCATATCACACACCATCCCAACACCATCGGCAACAAATTTGTAAATATTCGGACTGTAAGTAGGTTCTGGGTTTGCACGAGTGAGTGGTCTGAAAATGGTAAATGAAAAACTCTTGCGAATCTCTACGCATGTAGCATGAGATATTGCTTAGATTTGCTTCTTATTGATATCGTTAAGATAGATAGGATTCAACTGTTGCGCTCGAAAGCTACGCAGTGGATATTCAGGCGAAATTTATTCGAATTTTGTTTTGAGTGTATCTTGTTCACGCTTCCGTTTCATGTGATTGTTAGCCATTTGTTTCAGTACTGCTGATTTTAATTATTGCCCTGCAAATTGCCCGCATTTTAGTTAAGAATAGTACTTAATACTAAGTGCTTTGAAGATGAAGACTAATATGTGGATATAGGGTTGCATCTGGCAGGCTAATACACCAGCTTACTTTCAATAAAGCTCAGTAAAATATGTACTTGTAAATAATCGAACTTGTCTATTTCTTCACTACTCTTTTAAGTGCTTCGACATTCTCCTGCCATTTCACTAATAGAATTTTTCAATATATTTTTCGTTTTTATAAACAGAATCGTTATGTTATTTCAATGGCATGATCTTCAGGATACTTTATAAATGTTCAATTATTTACAGATATAGTGCAAAAATTAAACTTGTTGCAAAAAATAGGCTTTAATTGCTTTTGCTCTGTACTCTTCATATATTTTCTGAACAATTTTAAGTGCTACACTAAATTTGCACCAAAAAAGCAAACGAATTTCATATCAGTACGCCGATGGCTGAGATGGTTGAGGCGCACGTCTGTAGATTTTTTCTGCTGTGGGGATAGGTTTGAATCCAGCATAGGGCGCGGCGATTTATCTGGGTACCAGTGGTTGAGGCAATTCTATAGACAAGAATTGTACTTTCAAAGCCATTGGATATCGTACAGAAAAATTTCATGCAAAAATTGTGGCTCACTTGCAACATTTGTCAGGTTAAAATTTTCTAATGTCCTCTTCCTTAACTTAGCACAGCTTAAGCGGATTCCTATGTGCATCATACGGATGCCCCTGTGTTTAAATAATATCTTTAAAAAATTAGTAACTAGCCCGAGGGAATGGATTAAAAGATTCACTCAAGGAGAAAAGAAAGCCACCATAAATTGGAACAGAAGAAAGAGGTCTGACAAACATGGAAAAAGTTTTATTTCGGTTTAACGCCTAAAATAATTATATAAGTTATTCTGGAGGCTACATAACTAACTTATTCCTACTACTACGCTTATTAGTAGAGGTATCCTGACACAATGTATACAAGAAACGTGAATGTGACACAGAGATGTTAGTGGAGTGCAGGCCTATTAAGATGACAAATCTAACAGACGGAAATCTTGTCCCATATTCTTAAACAGTTTCAAGCCTTCGATCCTGTAGCAATTTTACATGGTCTTGGAGAAAATGCCATGTTGCGAAGTAGAAGTATGGACAGGAATTTGACTCAATTCAGCCAATAAAATATGTACAATCCAGTCAACAGAATATATGTACAGGGTGTCCGGCGATCAGTTGCAAATTTTGCGGCGAGTGAGGAGAGGAAGTCAAAAATTGTATGACAGGCTGGGGGCCGCAAATGCGTAGTTTTCGCGAGGACGAGGGGTTTGATGTTTCTGGGTACTTTTCGTACGTTACACCCTGTAACTTTTGTAATATGCATCCTATTAAGCACCAAGTACGGTCAGAGATGGGTATATGTACATATTGGCGTCAAATGAAAAGGGAAGCTTCGGAGAAACCAAATCTTAAACAAAAAGCATGTGCTAATGCGGTATTTTAGCGAGAAATTTACCAGAATTTAAAAAGACTAAAAATTCTACCAATTTTGGAAATTTGAAATTCTGTATCTCGTGATGGGAGAGGGGTGTTAAGGTGATTGAGGGCTCAATGGAACGAATGAAGGGATCTCTATCAACTGAATCTGAAGGTAATTAATTGAATGCATATTACAAAAGTTACAGGACATAATGTACAAAAAGTACCCAAAAACATAAAACCCCTCGCCCCACGAAAACTACGCATTTGCCACCCGCCCCTGCCATACAAAGTAACGAAAACTGATCTGCAAAGCCTTTGAAAAGCGAGAGGGAATTTCTAAATACAGTTATCACAAGCTACATAAAGATAGAATGGAAACACTATCATAACTGGAAGAGGCATTTAAAGTGGTGACCAAATTCAAGTATGTTTCCTAAAAGAAGTTTCTTAAAGGTTTGTAGGAATAGCGGAAACTTTTTTCATCAGGATAATAGGACTGCTCTGATCGCCAAGTGACCAGACGGCACACTTAGTGAATCTAAGATAGGCTTCCTAAAGGTTGTTTGAGTCCCAATTTGTAAGAAGCCGGGTTCTTATCCAGGAGCCTAACCTGTGGATCTTTTCGATATATTGCCTATTCTATCAAGGAATATAAAAAAAACCTGGGCTACTGTCAGTAAAGAGCATTCGTGGAAATAATAACTCTATACTGAATTATGTAAGGCAACCTAAAGAAACCAAAATGTATCGTTTGTTCAAAATTAAAGAAGAATAAAATTCTTGGATTTAATATGAAATATTACATTCATATTATTTGATGATCAATTTAGAAGTTTATATTTCTTTAATTTTGAATGAGCTATAAAACCTCTTCTATGGTACAATGAAGACCGAATACGTTCTCACGGAAACCTCAGAGTTTTTGTGAGGTAAGCGTTTGCTCTTTCTTAACATTTTTGCACTGAGAGTAGCTCCCCCATTCATGTTCAAATTACTAGTGATATTCTCATGTAAGAGAAAACGGCAGGAAACGTGCTAAATTGAAAAACAGAGTAAAGTAAAGAGAAATAGTAAGGAAGAGAAAAACGCTTACGTCACAACCGCGGGCACAGAACCTAAAAGGTCTACGATACACGTGCAAGCGGCGCCTACTCATATAGCGAAGACGACCTTTTAAGTGCTTGCGAACCTCGAAGTGTTCGATTCTGTCTAAGCTGTCAATTTCTCTCAAAAGAAGTCGCTGACTGCCGTGCCGGTCACCTATGACCGGCATTTAAAAGCTCTCTCACGACAAAGGCATTTTAACCCAGTATTCTCTCACGAATGATTTTACGCTATAATTACAGCAGTCAACGTGTTAAAATCGATTCTATGGAGCACCGATGCAATGTTGCTCATCTAACGCTCTTCTATCGGTACTTTAATGGATATTGTCTAATTGCTTCTAGACTAATTCCTATGCGTGATACCCGTGCATCGAGCCGTCTTCACACTTTCGTCCTCGAGATCTAGCAGAACAGTAAAGTTTAAAGAATCTTTCCTGAGCAGATCTGTGGAACAGGCTGTCATCTCCTGTTTTCTCCGTCGACTATAGACCGCAGTTATTTAAATGGAATGTGCCCAGACACCATCAATAGACCTGCTAATCTCCATCCGCCCATATTCCTTTCCACCAAGGCTGTGCTGCATCATCACTCTATTTACTCAATTACAAACGATCTAGTACAAAAATCTTACAGTTAGCGCAGCATTCAGTTCGTGTAATATGTCAAAGATGCTTTTGTTCAAAATAGTCCCAACAGAGAGGTGCAGCTTAAGTCCATGCCACCAAACACATCTCCCGAAATACTTCAATTTTTTCTCCGTCTGTCTGACCTCCTTTTAAGACTTAACGTTTTTTCTTAATAACACCGAATCAAACAAGCTCCGAGTATTAACCTGAAAGGTCTTGCAATAAATATTGTTCTCAAGAATCCCATGACACCCTTATATCCTTCCATTCTAATTAACCTAAAGGCTAAAGCTCATCGATCCCACCCAATCGAACTGCGGCCCAAATTCAATTACCAAGTAGCCGTCCCGATACTCTACAAGGGCATAAAAAAGGGATTTGGATTTAGCATATTAAATCGATTCACATACTCTGCCCTCTGTGCCGTATATCGCCGTGTGTTTCGTGGCCAAGGAGCCGCACCAAGATGCATGAATAAAAACAAGAGATGAAAAGCCAAATAATAATAATAGCAGCATCAACATAAATAATGTGGCGCCCGTTGGACCAACTCTCTGACGGTTTTCAGCATTTTTTTTTCTCCTGTTGTATGCTTCTGTGCCCCAGCGAAGCCCTTTATCTTGCTCTTCTTTCCTTGGGCCAGTTTTGTAGTATGCGGGTAAAGTTTTTTCGTTTACTTTTTGGTATCTTTAAGTCATCGGGCTTTGATACGAACGAGTGCGGAGAAGTTCCTCTTTATCTCATTCTCATCATATCAATGAGCTTCTGAGTTGAATTTTTGGGCTCTGCGAGAAATTGGCCTTGAAGCTCGAGGAATTCTGATGAGATCTCAGTTTCCGTTGTGTTGCAATTTTTTAATTCTTTCAAAGTTCTTTAAAGTGGAATGAAATTATTTTTTATATCACTTTCAGACGAATTGACTAGGAATTAGAGCATATTTCCTAATTAATTTCGGAGACATATTTTGGTTACGTGTATTTGTTTGTTCTTCTCATGAAAAGGTTAAAACAACTTTATACGCACATATCTGCTAACTGATGCATGCCAGACATATCTTGAGACCCTCTGATCTGTGATACTCATGAAGCAGAATTGTTCTTCTCAGAAAAATGTCCGAATTTGCTAACTGAATGTAATAGAAATAATACGAAATGTAAAGATGAAGGTCTATTAGGAAAACTTTTAAGAACCAATGTAGATGTCCTTCCTATAAAGCTTTACTGACTACGAACAGTAGGTATTAAAATAACTTCCTGAAATTACTTCACACCATAAAATCTGGATTGATGAGTTTAATAGTTCATATATGAGTCATCCCAAGAATTTAACACTGTACACAGGAAGCAATAGTTAAGGACTAAGAAATAAATACCTAAAGCTCTATATAAGATCAGCAAACCACTTTTGCGAGCCTGAAACTGTTAGCTTGGATATTTCGAAGGCTCTCAAAAGAAATTTGTCTAGATCACCCCTTAAACTGGATTAGAAGTTTTATTTTTTACCATTTAATCTGCTTTAACTTCTGACTCCCCAGATGTCAAATCAGGTGTGCCAGAAGATCACATGATATCTCCTATTCTTAACTTTCATTGATGGCCTTGCGGTTCTCAGATTAAGAGTTTTCCAGATTTTGCGTACTCTGATACATCGAAACTACTTACATCCCCTAATATACAGGGTGATTCAGACTACGGTGCGTTCAGGTACACCACGTGATTCCTTGAGATGAGTAGATAAAAAAGTTGTTATACATACCTCCTCTAGGAGGCTTCGTTAATGAGTAATGGCCGTATTACCCATATTGAAAAAATTCCAGGTAACTTCCGAATCACCCCATGAATTTTAATTTTTATTGCTTTATTGGACAACTAATACAAGCAAGGGAGGGGGTGATATGTACAACAACTTTTTAACCTACTTACCTCAAAGAATCACATGATATACCTGAAGGCACCTTGGTTTAAATCACCCTGTGCATGTTCGATTATTAACAGAATGCATATAGATTGGCGAAGTGCCAACCTTGTCGTTTTAAGTACGTTCAAGATTCAACGTTACCGTCTTTAAAATGCCCTTCTTTTCCGTTAATTTTTCCTGATGTGTTACGGTTCGTTCTTCGTCTTCGTTCCTTAAAGTGTGAACATTTGTTAGGAGATCCCTCCCTCTGAATTCACTTCCTCCCCCTTGAAATGGCGTCCAAAATTTGTATGTCCTTTGACCTTGCAAAATACTTATTAATCCTCACAAGCACATAATAGGATAACGATCAAGGATTCTTTTGAAAGAAGACACTTGTGACTTTCTAACGGTACCTTACTTGCCCTGATGCGTTATGTTCCCGAAAAGTTATTCTAGGTCAAATTTGGAAAACATGAATTGAAAGCCACAAGTATCCTCTTTCAAATTAATCCTGTCGTTGTCCTTCGGCTTCCTCGGGAAGAGTTATAACGATTTGACACGGTCAAAGGACACAAAACCTTTGGACGCTATTTTGAGGGGGAGGGGGGGGGGGGGGGTT
>QYTT01081480.1:0-11675 GCA_006980735.1 Dasypogon diadema
AAGGAGACCCGCACACCCAAAGGAGATATGCCTAAATTCTTAAAGTGGCAAAAGGATTGATGAACTAAACTTGCAAAAATAAATATTCTAGCGAATTTAAAATAAAGTTAATTATTAGGTTCAATAAAACAATGTAGGCAGGTTTTAGTACGGAAGAAGATTGTATACGAGAATCATGGATCACGTAAAACAGATCAGGGTACTCATAATGCTCAAGGACAGAATCAAAAGGGTCAAGGTAACCGAAAAGCTTTACAAGATCTTTATTACTGACGAGTTCATTTTCACCCGGGTATATTTTTATGTTCACAGATGGATCTATAATTGACGGCAAATCAGGTGAAGGGATATTCTCTGAAGACTTAAACTTGTCCTGCTATGTTAGTCTGGGGAGATTCACCTCAGTTTACCAGGCAGAAATTCTTGCTCTGGTTCATGCATTGGAAACAAAAATAAGAAAGAAAACTAGTTTTGTGCAAGACTCAAAAACTTCCTCGTAGGATTTGTGCAGGAAGTTTTATTCACTTGGACAAAAGAGAATAGGCCGTGTGTCGGACGTAAAAATTTCCTTGTCAAAAAAGGCACATAGGGACCAAAGGGAACGAAATAGCTGACGCCCTATCAAAATAGAGGTGAACTATGGAGTTCCAAAGTCCGGAACAGTTTTCTGCCATTGGGGTGGGAGGCATGTTGAAGGACCTAATCGAGAAATGAGTCATAAAAAAACATCAAAATCGGTGGGAAAATATCTTGTCGACAGACCAAAAGGAAACTTCTAAGCACGGTGCGAGGAACATTCCTATGGTTAGTTTCTTTGACTACTGGGCACAGCAGCTTCCGATATTACCTTAAAAGGATGGGGATTCTGAAGGATGATATATGCAAACTGTGCCTGGAGGATATTGAGACGGCGGAGCACATTTTATGCGAATACCGGGCTTTAGAGAGCAGTAAGTTGGGTTTCACCGGCAGCCCCATGGGTGGCATGGGACAGCGAACCTACAAATAAATGCTCGAAATAACAAGGGACGTCGAAGTTAAGGTTCTGCCGGGGAATATTCCGATGAGGAACGGCAGAGTGACAAAAAAGGACCCGAGTGCAGAGGTCTGCTTCGATATCCCTCGAATGTTCCTAATAATAGTACACAAGTAAACACCAAAAGGCGCTAGTCGACAAAACCGTATGCACTAGAAATTGTGCGTAACCCCTATTAAGGGCATCCATCACCAATCCACGACCTTGCACAATGTGCATCACCTTTTTGACAAAGTAGTATAGCTGCGAACGCTTTTTACGATAAGTACAGCACACTGGAGGAACGATATATTTTTGTATCCCTCTGGTATTTTTATTGATATTTTAGCATATGGGAAGAGGGATCCCACCTTTCGAGATTTAGAAATGTTTTTATTTCCCAAAATATAAAAAAGAAGTGGCTGTACTCACCCGTACATGCAATAAAATAGGCACTTCCTCAAAGTATCTCCTGACATTTGTAAAGCCCATAAATAGTTATCACCCCCCCACACTTTGTGAAAGTATCAAGTGAACGCGCCAATTTTATCACATTAAACTGTTATGGACTGAAATAGAAAAGTTAACGTCAATAATTTGCTTTCAGGAGCCCGAATGAGTGTCATCAGCGTTACGGGGGCTCGCGTGACTGTGCTGCGGTTATTTCTTACAAGTCCTAAGAACTCACTAACACCTGACACTTCTTGACATAATTCACTTGTGACATGCAATAGCGACGAGGCGGCTAGGCGGTTCTTGCCACGATACTCTAACACCTGCATAGAGGAGTGAGCGCGTGCAAATGAGGTCAAGGAGAACGTGAAAATGGAGAAATTGGGACAAGCACGCAGGAGGGTGCGATTCGCCCTGCCTGAACTGAAGCAGAATGATGCTACCATCAAGGTGCATGGCACCATGTCTTATGTGAACGGAACGCTAATCAGCCAGCGCTCCAAAGTAGTGAGTAAAGCTGTAGCTCATGTTCCCGTCAGTGTACAGATCCTGCCAAAAGTCTCGTCAGAGTCGAGCGTGCAACCGGGTCCAAGGTTGGTGAGATGTGCGTCTGATGTGGATTTTCGACGACGCGGAACAATTATCGCCTCGGCCAATCGGTTCGTTCAGACAGCGGCCGCAATGCCCCAGGAACCAGAATCACTATCAGAAAAATTGGACAGACTAAAAGCCCGTCACATTGTGGTAATAACGGCTCCACCACCGCGACCAATACGTCGTAAGATGGAGGACAGCATTTTGAATGCTGATAAATTTTCCCGGTTCAGACTGATCGAAGATATTCTGGTGCGGAAACGGAAGAACCTAAAAATGACCGGTCAGGCGCCAATACGCAAACCTCAACCGATCGTGGAGGCGAACCTACCGCAAGCGATCACAGTCGAGGGCATAAGCAAGAACCTATTTTCAGAGGAACACAGCACCAATGTAGTTACCGATCTTCTCCAGAGATGGAACCGCTTCCGGTACAGGGAAGCGACCAAGCTGAAAGCTGTCTCTGATGATGTCGTGAACCGCAAAGATCCGCTCGAAACAGTTTCGTTCCGAGATCGCATCAAAGCCGATGTGAGGAGGTCAGTTGCTTAGTAGTGCTCAGTGTGAGTGTGTAATTTCTTTTGTTTTCCGTTTGATTTAGTTGAGCAGTTGTTGGCTAGAGCCGATGTTTTATGTGCTTTTAATCACCTTTCTCTGTGGATAATTAAAACAATTGAAGTGCACTAATGACTATTGCTTGCTCTCGATAAAAAAAAATTTAGTTTTATTGAGGCCGAACTGCAACCGTCACGTGCGTGCTTTTTGTGTTTTAACGGCGACGCCAATCCGTTGTAGTTGCAATTTTATGTGCCACGATAGGATTTTAAGGAGTAAACAACATTTTGGTTTCCTTTCATCCAGTGATCTGGTAAATTTCCCACTTTATTTTATTTGCTTTACTTTTGCTCTTTTGTGGATGTGTTTTTTGAATTTTTGGCAGCGGAGAACAGTGCGGGATACGGCGGGGCTTGATTTATTTTTCAAGTTCAATAATTAAAACAGTTATTTTTACTTTGCTTTGCGTAATTGTATTTGAAAATCGTTTTCAAAAAGTTTTGTGAGGCATTTGTTTATGGTATTTACTGGAATTGCTGTTTTCTTTTGGGGTTTTTTTTTACAAGTTGTTAATCGGACAATTTAGAAGATGAAACTGCAATTTAAAGTTTGTTTTGTTTTGTTCAGGATGTGTTTTGATGCTTTTACAGAATTAGGATAAAACCCCCAGTGGGGTGTGGATTTGTTTTTTATCAACATTATTTCTAAAAAATTTCAACTGTAATAACATCAAAATTAAAAGGAAACTTGTGAAAATTATCAAAATATTTAATTAAATTCTATTTTATTCGTGTGGTATTCCATTTACAAAAAAAGGTGATCAGATGTTTACCTCCGATCTTCTTAACATTTTGATATGTTATACAGGACTGAAAAAGGACTAAGTACACAATTTGTTATTCTTCGCGAGAATTATATCTTTATGTGAATGCGGTATACAAGTTTGATGTTTGTAAAAATTTATTACTTTGATTTCATTAGCAGCTTATCAAGCATCTTTACAAAAAAACATTCTTTGGAATTCGTTTATGGATTAATCTTTAGGTTCCACCGTTCAAAACACTGCATAAGCCGATTTCTAATCCGTTGAAAGTGTATTTGAGGAATCGGCGGTTAAAATCACGTCGTCAGCCTTTATAAGATTTTTTATTCATCTATTATTTAATGTAAGACACCCTCTTTGATACTATTGAATTTAGAAAGGAGCACAGAATTCAGCGGACACGACCTTTTGACGCTATAAGTTGTATAATCAAACATATCCGAGATTAAGGATCCACCCCAAACGCAAAATTGCATTTGGTGTTATGCACGAGTAAGTAAAAATGTGAACGATTTGTAATCGTCGAACACCTTACGCAGCGATACTACTATACGTAATCGTAAAGGTGGCATCACAGGTATCGTTGCCTCACAGACATCATCGATTACTACTCGTTGCACGCATACACCATGATTCGTACTCACAATACCCATCGGCCATCGTTCTAATCTTCAAATAAATATTCATATCTGTACTCGGATGATTTCTTAATTACTCGTGCAGGTCTCTTATATGTTTGTCGTTATATCTTTACATCGCGCTGTTGCAGTTTGCTTAAGCTGGTCAACGAGAAAATATTCTCGACTGCTGAGTAGTTTTGTTGCTTCTACTGCACATTGAAGCGAGGTTATATAGTGATCCGTTGAGTGTTTTTTTTATTAATGAGCCACCTAATTTAAGTCTACTACCATTCAGTTCACGTATGGTTGCCCACCATGATTTGCTGTCGTTTACTATATTCAGACTTGTTGAAAATGTTTTGTACGTTCTTTTGACGAAGTTTTCAATCACAGTTTAGCATAATTGTGACTGGATTTCAGTGATACAGCGTCTAATCTCCTCCTTTACAACTTGAGTGGTCGTGGGTTTGCTAATATAAACTTTTGACTTCAAAAAACCCCGCAAATCTTTCGTCTGTCCAAACACGTGTCGATTGTTTGATATCAATAATCGATCCAGTCTCATTGAATTTTTCGACTATTCTCTTAACAATTGATCCACTTGGAACATTTTGTTTACCGAAAATTGTTCGCAATTTGCGAATCGTGCCAATCAAAATTTGAACATTCTAGAAATAATGTTTAACAATATAAGAATGCGTTGTTGTGTCGAATATCGATTCATTTTTAATAATGGCAGACTGTTTACTATCGAACTGTCATAATCGTTTGACTGTCGAAGCACAGTAGCAGAAATGGCGCCAAATTTAAATTTTTCACTCTTGTTGGAACACCCTTTGTGAATATCAAAAAAGATATTTTATTTACATAAACAATGTACACATTTAAATAAATTGTAGTTGTACATTATTATTTCATCATTGCGTCTTTTAAGACTATTAAGTATCGAACTATATAGTCTTCCATAAATTGTCGCTTTTTTGTTTTCACTCGACATTTTTCATATTAGCAGAAACAATTGTAATAACATTGCTCTCGTTACCATTCAATATCAGGGTCCTTAATTGTTTCAAAGTTTACAAAGTTGAATGCTTCATAATTCAGATAATGCCTTTAGCTTTGCAAACAGTCTTGGCATTGTTCACTCTCGCTTGATACGGATAATTAATTTTTATTTATTTACGTTTGTTATACAAATCGATAAACAATTAAAAAACATAAAATATATAATCAGCCTTAGGCTAATTACTTGATTCCCTATATTTAACAAGCTTTTAGAGTGATAGATTGCTTCCATTTCGAATTATGTTCAATAATCCAAAAATTCAATATGGTGGCCAAACCAAGCAGTGGGGAGACGGGGCCTATTTTTGTTTTTCCAACTTGGAATCTCATAAAACTACTCCTTACTGAATTTGTTGTACATAAAAACCCGTTCATGTGTGAGTGCAAAATCGCGTTATTCGTTCAGTTTGTCCCTAATCAGTGATAAAGGGTCAAGTTCTACCGGTTGTACTTCACTCAATCAAATTCAAACTTTAAAACTTCAAAACGAAGGGGGGCTGTGGGACCCCTTAGGACCCCTTAGGCTATGAAACTGCGCGCGATTTTCAACAGCAGATTCTCCTGCTGCAGTTTTAAAATACTGTTCACTGTGTAATAAAACGCAAGATATTAAAATATTATCATTTTACAGCACATTTGCTCAATTATTATTTACTTCAGTATTTGGCATTACTGTTTTTTATACTCATTCGTTTTGTTCAAACTATCTTGTATCTAATTTTGCCTAGTTTTAGGAGTTAATTTTGATTTTTCGATGATACTGGATCTTCACTTCAGTGTAAAATTTTTTTCTTTACGCGAATTTCAAAAGAAAGCATGCGAAGAGAACTATCAATTTTTTTTTGGGTATAGCTAACGTTTAGTAGGCTCTCCATCTATCCTTATAGGTTTTTGTTTGGGCTTTCGTTTCGGCCAGACTATTGTTAAGATAAGTATATAGCGGATGCCGATCACACCTATTGTAATATATAATAACACTGTTAATACTCTCTTAAGTCTATATCCTTTGGAGTTGCTTTGGAAATTGTATTGTTGTCAGTTGCTCGGTTAAAGATGCGTCTGTTTGTGTAGTTGAGGTTTAGTTGCTACAGGATCGTCAATTATCATTAATTGAACGAAACGTGTCGCCATTCTTTATTATATTAGCAATTGAATTGATAATGTTCACTAATAAACCGAGGCATGTAATTGAATAAGGCATACAACATCACATTGGGGTCACAATTTACAGCTTTTCGTATGGCGTCTATGGATCTTGTAGTTCAAGGCAAACTTCAAGGTTTTTGCCCATATAAAATCAATTTCTGAACATAACACAATTGAACTGGATGCATTCCTAAAAAAGGTTAATGTTGCATCCCAATACTTCTCGGCTTTTTCCATTTGCCATTGTCAATATAATTTTATATCAGTATAAGGTCCATGGAAATTAACGAACACACATGTGACAGTAAGATGCGTGGCAAATTGTGAAATTATTTTGGATGTTTGTACAATTTTATTGCTGATCTCAAAGCTGTCCCAATATTTTTTGTACAAAGCTCTGCATAATTTTTCATTGGCAAACATTATTGATTAGTGAAAACGTGTAAATACCTAATGAGTATCTCAAAATCGTTGTTAACGGTTGACATAACTTGTTTTTGTTTAGCAACGACCATTTGTGTAAACCGTCGGGTTTTGGTTTGTTGCTACCTACCTTTTTCAGTTAATAATTGTATATAAAGCCGGGAACTAATCCATTCTGTACATTTTCAACAATGTTATCAATAATAAATTACTGGAGGATTTTGGTGTTAAGTTTTGCCGTCGGCTGTCAAGCACAAAGAGGTAGAACTTCTTTGTAAATTGAATTTTTTCAATTTTTAGTGAATTTTTTTGTAATATAAAATATGTGGAAAATCTTAGAAATGTGTGTGCTTTATAATAATAGTTGTGTTCTTTTTTTTGATACACAGTAAGCATTTATAAAAGTATTCAAGTATGAGGGTTGAAAAAATACACATCACATTGCCATGATTATACCTTGTAAAAGTGTCAAACTGAGAACAGCAGTTCGATATTGACATTTTTGATAATGAAAGTCATGGTACTGCGATTAAAATCTGTTAACCTCCATATTTGACCGCATTTATAAATCTTTGCTGTTACATTATTCTGGATCTGTAGAAAAGAACACAGCTAATGTTCTCAAGCTTAAAAATGCTCAATATCCAATCTATTCCATTTTGGGTATCTAACAATTTAGATGGTTTCTAGAAGAGTATAACAGTGCATTTGTGAACGGAGTATAAATTTTAAAGTGCACCTGACCGACTTTGGTAACTTTCTAGAGAACTGCTTAAAGATTTTTCAGTTTCCTTTTTTTTAGGAAGTACTTTTGGCTGTTTGTAGTTTGACCGTGAGTAAAATGTTTGCATTCGGCGCTCGGTTTCTTTCGAATCTTTCTTTTCTATGTAATAAAAACCCAGTTTTTAAGATAATCCCGCATATTTTACTCTCCATTAAAAATCCAACAAAATTTAGTGAAATAAAAATATTTCAGAATGCCGCATGAGCCTTGACGATTTGATGGAAGAAAATGCTCCGCTTCTCAGAGGCCACAATGGCCCTGGCTATCCTATTGAGAACGGTAAACTACGATGGAGTCATGGTTCTAGTTTCTATGTAATATGCGGTAAGCACACAGAGCTTCGGGATCTTGATGTGGCGTTGTATAGAATTGAATGTAAAGATGGAAAATTTGAACCAGAAGTTCCTCTCAAATGTCCAGAGAAAACTATACAGACTACATGGTCATCACCGTTTTCATCCCCTTGTGAAGCTGGAGGCGTTCAAAAATTTATAAGTTTTTTTGGACAAGGTGTAGGAACTATTTATGTCTGCTACAATGAGGAAACCGCTTCTCCAGTTTTCATTCAGCACGACATTGTAGGAACATTAATAGGATGTGAGCGTTTAATTGTCTCAATCTTCGTTTAATTTTAATAATTGATTCTCGCAGACCATTCTGGGAAAACAACAAAGATACCTTTCAGTAAGGATTCTAGCTCCCCAGAAGTTCAAGAAGACTGTGTTTATAAACGCCACCTCCAATTTGGAGCATTCTCAATGCAACTGGGGTCAAAGGAGAGGGCGCAAAAGTATATCACCCCCGAATCGTTCTTGATTCCTGCCCAATTGGCTCCAAGTAAAGATACAATCTTTCCGCATTGGCAGAGGGGTCATTTTTACTACATCAATACGGCACCCCAATGGAAGGTAAATGCATTTAAGCAATAGAGTCCCAAAATATATAACAATTTACTTTATGATGGTCGTGTAAACAGCAAATCAACGAAGGGAACTGGGCGAAAATCGAAGAACTAGTTCGTCAAGAAGCTAAAACTTTTAATGACGACTTCAGAGTGACGACAGGAGTGCTTGGTACATTGACTTTACCAAGCGAATATAACAAAAACGTAAATATTTATCTTGAGCCGTGGGGTAAGCGCCCCTTGGTTCCCATCCCCGAATGGTTTTGGAAAATAGTTACAAGGGACGACAATGAATACGCCATACTTACCCTCAATAATCCATTCGCGGAAAGTCCACAGTGCCCTTGTGAAAGTTCTTGCGAATCAGGATTCCCAGAGAGTACAATTCAGTTTGATTCCGTCCGTGAGGGTTTCACGTGCTGCTGTGAATCTATAGATTTTATTAGTGTATGATTACATTCAATGATAACCCCATCTGAAAAATTTCGGAGATTTCTGTTTTTAGGAATTTCCTGTACTTATATATTTAGGAAATGTAAGTTAAATATCTATTTAAGATCGCTAAGTAAAAACTAAGGCTTCCTTAAGCAGGACTCTTACAAAAAATCTAAAAGCTCATTGAGTCTGCATTTGTAACTAGAATTTTGAATAAAGTAATTGAAAGCTCGAGCAATCTTTTAATCAGAAAAATATACGCAGCCTAGTTGGGAAGGCGGGAAGGCGATGAAATATCTAGTATCTCTTCTTTCCGACGGATAAATATAATAATGGTGCTATTACTCATTGGGGCAGGGCTACGGGTGGGGAAAAAAATTGTTGCTATAATAATAATGAGTTTCCCTTCTATCTCAGGGTTAAACCAAATAAGAGAAAATTACGATAAAGTTTTTCAAAAATTAATAAACACTTGTTTTTCCACAAGTTTAATTTTTATTAAATACGCCGACACGTTTCTTCCTACTTGGAGATCATCGGGGTTAAGACTAGTCAACTAACATTCAAAAAACATTTACAGAGCAAACGAATCGATAACAATTTCATTATATTATACTGTTACAAAGCTAATATGAATTAAACTGTTTTCTAGCTAAAATTACAGATAAACCGCAACATGAAATACGTCATGGATTAAGAAACAATATTTTCAGGTTTTTAATAAATTTGGCTATCTGATCATTTACTAAAATATAAGCGTCGTTGTGTTTAGCTTTTCTGATTTCAGAAATTTCATACTTATCCATTACACGTTCATCATTCACACTATGAATTAACTTTATGCTACATTTGGGCCCATTTTCTTTCAAATGCTTCGCAAGACCTGAGTTGGGATTATTTGTTTTGCTGGAGTTAATGTGTTTTTTAAAGGGTATATTCAGTGACGTTTTTGTTTTACCAATGCAGATTCCCGGGCAGTCACCAGACTTAACCTGATGATTTTGTTGTACCTTAAGGCGTTTTTAGTAAAAAAAAAAGCTGGTTACATATATGATTTTGTTAGTTAAGGGTTCTTTCAATTTTTTGGATTTATTGCAGATATATACATATATAAGGCATCTTTGTTCAATTTTTTTGGTGCTGTGTGCTCCTGATTATTTGTAGGACATTCATGAGAGCAATGAGGAAGGACAGGCCTGCTTTGTCAAAGACACAACTGAATCAGCAGTTTTAAATCCCATATTTTAAATTTGGGAATGCATATCATAATAAATATTGATACAACCAGGTATGTATCATGGAACTGGATTATGCCTCTTGGATTGTATTGTTACTGAGCGTATTGTTCTGGTAGAAGATAAGTTTCAAGTACCACTATCAGAGTTAACTGGAAAAGAAACTTTTCTAAAAATATCAATATCAAAAGATAAGGTATTGTTCCTTTTTACGGTAATAATCAAATCCAAGAAATTCACTCTTTTATTCCCTATTTCTAATGTGAACTTTAAAACCAGGAAAACACAAAATTCTTATATTGTATGTTCAAACCCATTATATTGTTTGCTAATCCCTCCTTTTGTTTGTATATTTTGCTATGGAAGATAAACAAATTTTGTTCAATACATAGTTTGGATAAGTTTACACTCAATTCTGATTTTCGACCATTCAAATTCAATACCTTTCGACTAATATCGTTTTCTAATAATTCCATTAATTTATTTGTGGGAGACAGGCTATAAACACTTACGCAATTTCGCATTAATTGCGTAAGTGTAGTGATTTACTCAGGTACTGCGCTGTTTTCATTAAAGGAAGAAGAGACTGAATGAATGGGGGATACTGTTTTTGTGGAGCTTAGGTAATCCATATAAAATTGGAATTGTAGGATGATAGTTTCTTACACTAAATTTATCTTTTGCGATAAAAACCAAGTTTGAGTTGTTTATAGTGTTAACTACACTACGGCGGTTGTATTTTTCTATCGGATTCTCATCTAACTCTTATAATTTCATACTAAATAAACAATCATTCATTTTTTCCGGGTACACTTTTGTCTAAAATTATAATTGTGTCACCTTTATTCTGTTTTTGTTCAAATTAAGTTATTGTTGCTAATCTTATTTCTTATATTGATTCCATTGTCTGAGTCTCGTTTTCTATTTATTTTTACGCATTCAAACTTCGTTTGCAGATCATTATCACCTGTGGTTGTTTATTGTAGACACTTGACCAAAAGCCATCTAAGTATTATGGAATTGGGCAGGAGAGAAAAGACTCGACGTAGGTCTGGATACTGACCGACCTTATTACATGGATCCTCAATTACAATGCCATGAATGAGTATTGGACTACAAATTTTATAACATTTCCAGTATAACAGTTCAACTATGTAATATATCTTTCTCCTGTTTAAAAAGCCTGAAGGGTTGTGTATATACAACTATTCTTTATGAAGTTACATGTGCACAAATTCCTTTACAATCCAATCTTACATGCAGTGAGTTTAGTTATATATTTCATTTTACAATTCAAAATTTGGTATTAATTAAACGATCAGGTGCAACTCTCCTGTGTATGGAATGTCATCGAACCATCTCTTGTTGAAGTGCGTATTGTTGTGTATTTAGGCTCTAGGAACTTTCCCTTCCGAACAGCTTGAAGACATCCATGTTTCCATCTCTGTTGGAGAAGATTGTATAAGTTCGATGTGTTTGGTGGATATAGTTGCTGTTAATCCGCCATATGAATGCTTCTTTCATAGTAAGCCAAATATCTATTTGCTGACATAGGCTGTAAAATTTCTGGCGGGTTCTAACGATCAGTAACTCGAAGCCAAACCTTATCCTTGCCCAAACGCA
>QYTT01081481.1:6882-24882 GCA_006980735.1 Dasypogon diadema
CTCTGTACTCTGCTGCCAAAAGAACGCAGCTATTGTATGTGTTGCAAGAATTAAGTGGTTCGAAATTCACAAATTACCAAAAAATATGTGCTTTTTTAATTAGTCAGTTAAGACTGTGATAATGATAATGTGTAAGAAGTAAAAGAGAAAAACGCAATAAAAAATATCTATGCAATAACAATATAGTATTGGTAAATATTCATTTGGGCAAAATGGGAGTAGCTCTCTACGTAAACTCGTGCAAGTTTTGAAAATATTGAATAATCAATATGTGGGTGAATTTTGTGCAGTTTAATAATATCTAAGATTAGATTAATTTTACGAAAAATACTTACCTGGGTAACCCTTACATTTTTTTAATGTATTAGTGAATTAATAATGTATCAAAGAGTAATTCATGAATTTCCAGTGACATCCCTGTGTTATAATTCATTCTTTGGTGTTGGGAATGTATAGTAGCGCACATTATGTTCATTACTGCATCAGTGAAGTAATGAAGACATTTCCTACTGAGCAATGATGGCCAAAATAAGCTTTCTTCACATAAACTCACACATTTTTAAGAGCTTCAATTTGATCATGTGGTGCAGTACCAAATATTAGCAGTCTATAATTCATTTTAAAGAAAAAAATTACGTCCTTATCAAATCGTGCGCGTGCATTAAAAAGCAGTCTACAGTATGTGAATATACGCCACTTGCACGTATATCGTGGAGCTTTTGTTTTCTGCACCCGTAGTCATACTTTTGCCCACCACTGTTTCTGACATTTGTAGGAAGTTAAAACCTAAAAATACAAAAAATATTGTCTTATTGGATTATAGAGAACTGACAGCACTTTTTGGTAGTGAGGCATTCCCAATCCCTAAACTTTCCAGTAGTCCCTTGATCCCATCCATGTAGATCCTGTGGCATGGCTACATCAAACTTTTCCTGCGCAAAACAACAGAACATCATAGCGGATACATCCCTGCAATGATAGAGATTGAGTTGGGAAATCTTTAGATACTGGTTCAAGCCCAGCCTAGGCTTTTCCTCTCGTCCTTCATCCATTTGTTTGGTTCACCTCTTGGGATCTACCGGCGCCGCATTGTCCATCTCGCCTTGAATTCCAGACGCGTCCTCCAGATCAAGTCGTTTCACTTCGTCCGTTGTTGTTGCAACGCTTAATTGCATCGTTTCTATCACTTCGGAACTGCCAACTTCCATATATTTATCCGTCTCATTGACGCCACATTTTTGATGAAAAAAATTTATAAAGGCAGCTCAAACTGAATTCGTCTTAATAATTTTTTATTTCTTTGCGCAACTTTTGGAAAAAAAGAAAGAATTTCAAGCAACTTTTGAGCAAGTAAAACATAGACCATAGCTTCATTATTCTGTAGATTGTAGATTAGATTTCTTGTTCTTGTTGTTGATCAGTCGACATGGAGCACAGCTAGATCTCACACAGAGAAAACACTGAAGACGCCACCTGAAGATTAGATCTCAACGACGGGCATTGGTGACCTAGTATTGGGAATTTTGGCTTCCCTACTACTAAAGCTTCTGGAACATTGTCGGAAAATTTCATAGTTGAAATTTCACAAAAAAATATAAATCCCCTTGAAACCTTAGTTAAATTTTAAAAAGAATATGATCCTCAATTACCAGCTTGTCTGCATATGTAACAATCTACACCTGTAAGTTCAGCTAATATCATAAAAAAGAACGAACATTCGATTATCGCATATTTGTCAGACATATAGGATAAAATGATGTCATCAGACACCCTCTGCCAAGCAAACTACCGAGGCTTTGGTATGTTCTGCTCCACACGAAAGCTTTTAATAATTTGCTCTACTTAAACCGACTATGAATGTAACTGGAAAGAAATGTAAAAAGCGCACACTTTAATAAAATCACAAATTTTTGTGACATGCAAAACAGCTATTTACCATTTTGAAAAATTGCAAAACAAATGTACGTCAGCAATGGTGGCAGAAAAAACTCCGAAACTCCATTACTCTCCATTTCCAAAACGAATTAACCTGAGTGCTACAAATGCGTCCGTGAATGTTCCAGAGTAAAGTAATTTACTCGCGAGCTATAATATCCTTTTCCGATAAGTTTGATGTCCTTCGGTTATGGCGATAAAGCGCTGCCATTGCCAATACGTTATTCAGCCACATGTAAATATGACGTTACGGGGAACTCGAATAAAACCAACGATAAAACGAGATTTATGGCCGTTCAACTTAAGCGTTTTATCCTTTATCCTGTAGGAAAGTTCATTTTCTGTCGGCGTTTATGGCTTTTGGTTGGCTGAGCTGGCTCATTGTTGACTTTCGTTGTGAAAATATGACAGCTTCCATTGCATGCCATTCCTCCGTTTTTACGACAAACTGTCAAGAGTTAATGTATCTTAAGAGCGCAGTTAGGAAAATGATATCCACTGGATCCATCACGATTTTTTGTAGGTATAGGAACCATTTTATTGAATCGGGTAGATTTAATTGGAATCGCAATAAATTTCGGTTGTATTCGAGCACAAGAATAAAGTGAAATAAACCATCCCCATGCCATGGAGACAACTTGTTGAATATCAACTACAGAGTATCAATTTTGTTTTAATTTCATGGTTAAGGTAGCAACGGTAGTAAGGTCATAAAAAAAAAACTTTTTAATACACTTTAATCGTAGGATTAAACTATGTTCTCGGCAAGAGTGTATCAAAGATCCTCTTAATGTATTTGATCGGTTCATAGCAGTAACTTATATCGTTTTCTAAAATTACTAAAGTGTTTTCAAGCCGTGTACAAAATTTGAGTGCTATGAGGTACTACATATGAGTATTAATAGCATTGCGTTCTTTTTGGAATTCTTGCAAAAATTAAGCTTCTATCCAAATAAGACTGGAAGAGCTGGAAAAGATAAGCAGCGGCTCATCATTTCTACTTTGGATTGAATTTTTGATTATTTAAAATTATAACTGCCAAAAATTTCAATTTAAAAATGGCCTCGGACAATCTTGCCACGTGAAACAGTTGCGGAAAAATTGTGGAAAATTCGATTTTTCATTTGGGTTAAGGCTTAAATCCCTAAAATTTCCAGCCAGAATGCTTCATATATTTTCAGCAACCGACCTATCGATTAGTCGGCGTCCGACAGCGTTTAATCAAGTGGTCGATTATTTCTCAGATGAAATAATTGATTTCTGATAATCGATGTTTCTTCATCTTTGTCCCATCTCTAATCCTGAGAATGTTTATTTACTTTTTCTTTTGTTGCACTTGTGGGGTTAAAATGTGCTCCAAAATATTCGAAAAAAATTCGAGCGGATGGTTGGCCAATTTCTTTAATTATAATAATTGTAGAAATTTAATTATAAGAATTATAGAAATCTTCCCATAAATAAATATATAGTACAACGGTTAGCTTCTCACTTCTCATTGTAATTAATAAAAAAAATTTTATGCTTTCTGTCACAATAACTGTTTCTGTAATAAAAATGCGAACGTTCTCTGTGAAAGCAAATGTAAATTTCCACAATCCACAGTGGTTTTTATTCCAATATCTCTGACTGTGTATCAAAACAATTTAAGCTCATCTATAATTGTTGCCTGATAAACCCTCAAACTCCACATTAATCTGAGTAATTAGACATTATGTACAGAATCTGCACTGTCTGTAAACGCCAAAAGGGATGTACATCAAAGATTTAACTCCCAAACGGTCATTGATTCAAGCTTGGCAAATGAATGCATCTGCATTGTATCTCTAATCAATTTTCTGTGTTCTAATTGCACAGCTTTTCTAAAATTCCCCCGTCTAGACGTTTCGATACAAGTTGAACTTGCACTGATTAGTCAAACATAGACCGAATTGGTTGCTTGTGGGTTTTTAGCTCATCCGATGGCTTACAAGAGCACTACTTGACCTCACAAGTTTAATGCTCACTCCTCAGAATTGCATTGACATAAATCCTTGAAGGGTAGTCTCTACTCTACCAAAGGTTCTGTCTGCTGCGAACTTCTCATGACTAAATGCGGGACATATGAAAACACGACAACGAATCTCATGTGCTCTCTAACCACAATGTCCACTACAATGATGTGAAGAGATGAATAGAATATCGCCTAGGGGTTGGAGATTTATCTTTGCTATTGATGTCAGAACAAATGCAGATTGATAGCTTCGAATGTATGCGTCGAAATGATGAGATTTCAATTAAGAATATTTCGACACAGAACGGAGTACTCTTTTATGGTATTATTGCTAGAGTTCGTGTCTTTACTGTGCTTACTCGTTTTGAAACTTATTTTATTTCATATTTGCTTATGATAAAAGGAGTCATTTCTTGAGGCAAACCCGGGTATCTGGGTATCACCCGTGTTATATGGGTATCGAGCGGGCGGGCGGGTACCCGGGTACCCGGGTTTTCCGAGCTTTAGAAGAAACAAGTGCGTCCCCTTAGGATGATATGTTCCCCATAGAATTCCATGGGCAGAGCTATAAAGTTTCTTTGGAAGAGCTCAATAACTTTCAAGAAATTGTTAAAATTATGTTGCTTTTCAAATATCTTGTAGATTCCTTCAAAACCTGGAGGATAGATCGCCTCCTTTACCCCTCCGCTGGTGGCAAGTTTCCGGCTTACGTATGTTGAAGTAAATAAAAGTACTAAAAGCCTAACATTTATGTTTATAATAAAAATAAAAACCACAGATGTAATCTTCCATACTTAATTAAAATAAAATGATTTAAATATAAAAACCTAGGAGAACCATATAAAGAGCTTTCCAACGCTTGAAAATTCTTCTTCTTCTTCAAACCCCACTTTTTGTTGGTTTTTACATTCACAATCAATAAAAAAATTGGGATTTTTGACTGACATATACTTTTTCGGCCCATTGTACTGTATGAGATTTCTTACCTAGTTTGTGTTCTATGTTATAAGCTCATTTTTTCGTTTTCAAATTATAATTGTTCTAAATTTTGTTATTGCAATGCTAGTTCCAGCATCATGTGGCGAAATACTTCGTTAGAAATAAATTTGTAACTTTACATGAATTTTTCTCACAAAAACACTGAATGAAACTGTTTTTAAAATAAAGAATAAAATTATTTTAAAATGCCGCACTGATTTTACAGAATTTTCCATAGCAACGTAGTGTAACTTTGATATATAATGTATACATATTTCAGGAAAAGAGTATGTAAAGCAGACCCATATGCTTGCGATGTATTACTTACTTTTTTCCAACTTTAAATATTAACAAAGTTAGGTATTGATTTTATTAATTAAAGTTTAAAAGTAATTTCAAGATAACTGACGACGGCAGTGACGCAAATGTGTATAAAACTTCAATTAAAAGAAGATGGAAGTCATCAACAACCAGGCCCCTAATCACGAAGGAATTAATGGCTTCACGAAAAAAGTTGCAACCCCTTATAAGGATATCCAGGACATTTAACTTGGATTAAATGCGAAAGCAGAGCTGAAGTTGCCTTATAAAGATTTAAAAACATTCAACTTTAATCCAGAAGTTTAGAAATTTATAATCAGTTCTGTGTACCTCGCACTTAACTACGAAATTAATCTAAAAGTTTCTTCGCTGTGCAAAGGCCCCTGTGATTATCACTTTACTCTTTGCGATTGCGTTCCTCTAGCTTCGTCTTCACCCCCATAAATCTTACAAACTTCAGGCAATAATTAAGCGTTACTAACAATTTTTTATCCTTAAGGTAAAGTTTAATTTGCAGAAGTGAGAAAGAGTAACATCACAGCTTTTCCTCCCACTGCCCAGTTAACGCAAGCCGTCCAGCCCGTCTTCTATTAAATGGCAGCACCGAACTTTCTTGCTTTATCTGCATTCTTTCTTGAACTCAATTAATAAAAGTTATGAAAAATTACACTGTCCTCTTGCCAAATTGGACTTCTTTACCAGCTTAAGCCTCTGAAAAACACGCCATTTTTGCCGCCCCCACCATTCTCTGTGCAGTAATAAATTTAACTCCAATAAAACTTTTGCAAAAGTTTCAAAGAAATTAGTTTAATTAAGTTTTCAGGCAATTAAACTTGGCACAAAAGCTTTAAAGCTCTGAGGAACTTTGTGCAGTCCTAGAAAAATGCTTGTAAAGTTTGTGTTTTGTGGTGGGGTATGGAGTTAAAAGTTCGAGAATAAGCAAATCGGGAATGAAAGGAGGTTTTTGTCTCTGATGTTGTGTTAGTTATCAGCGATAATCTTTAATTATTAATCGAATTTACTTGATTGCAGATCATTTAATTTTGTTTAAAATGTGTATGATGGTCTAAATACTGTTTTGTAGCTCATAATTCTTTTTAAGCTTTCCGACGGTTTGAATCGCTGATAAATATTTCCCGAAATCTCAGAATCTTGTATCTGAAAACTTTTGCATCGAGTTAGTTTGGAATAGCGTCCGAAATCATTTCGAAATGTAACAATTTCCACAAATTCGATTTCAGCGTGTGCATTTTAGGCACGGACCACAAAGGTTTAGGCTTTTTTAGGATTCCTCCCGACAGTGAAGTCCGTATGAAAATTATTTCTGTTCACAAACAGAAATTCTTTTTATCTTCGAATTAAGTATATTAACTGTTATGGGAAATTTGAGTAATATCTTGTATGCATAATAGGGTTTTGTATTCTTTTCCTATACTTTAAAATAATTACAGTCCAAATAATTTTGTACAAGGGTGGAAAATAAATAATTTCTAAATAAAGAAATGTGTTAAGATTGGGCTCCCCGACAAGCATGTAGACAAGTAATTGTTAGTAACGTTAACCAAACAGATAGGACAAATGAAAAAGGAAAATAGTTAATAATGTTAGCAGGCAAGCAACTAATCACAGGACCAAACCAACAAAGGAACAAAGACAACCAAAAAAATTTCCCAATGTTAAGACTAGTCAAGGGGTCCCAAAACCATACGAAGACGGTTCTTAAGTATATCCTTGGATACATCCAAGTCAATGTGGTTAATCGCCATACATATGCGCTTGCCGTAGTTAATCCTGGAGAAGTTAATGTGTAGAAGCTGGGCATCCCTCAAGCAGCAGCCATTAGACCTAAAAGAAACCTTACCCCGAAGCTCCGCGCAATTAATATTATATCGTTCAAGAGCTGGTGAATAAAAACTATATCACTGCGTTTTGGAAAGCATAGCTACTCAGATAATTTGAACAGAACAAGATAAATGACTTTGAAATCCTTGAGTCTTATAACTGAAAACTCAAATCCTTAAATGTCAAAAAGCTTTGCAAAGATTTGAATTAGCTAAAAACTGACTTAAATAAAGAAAAACATTCATAAAGCTATGTTATGTTCTAGTTCAAATTTACTCCTTAATATATTCACTGTCTAATATTCAATATTCTTATAACATAATAAATTTCAACATACCAAAAATTATACCTTATGTGATATTAATTTAACTTTAATTTTACTATACTTTTTATCCTTCCTAAAACGTCGGCGGCTTTCTTGTTTCTCTGACAGATGAAGAGTTCTACAGTAGGATGTTACCCATAAAAGAGCAATTAGTATTATACATATCTAAAGGAGGAAGGTTTTGTTTATTTTAATAATTAAATCCAAATGCAACAACAACAGTAGCTGAAAGATTGAAATTTCAATGTAGGGGCATCACAGGGCTCTGTATTGTCCTCACACTTTTTCTGCTTTTCATAAATGAACTTTTATCTTTTACTTGAAATCCAAATTTGGAATTTTTGAAAACTATAAGTAGCATACTTGATTTTGGGTATTCATTTGAGTGTTTCTGATGGCACAAGGACGTTATAAAAATTCTTGACTGGAGCAGGGCGAATCGCGTCGACTTTAACGTATCCAGATCACAAAGTTGTCTCATCTTTCGTGAAGAAATTCCAAATCCTCCTCCATTTCTCTTCTTCAATGGGTTGATTATTTCGTAATGAGTTAAATGGTTCCGGTCTTCGCTATCACTTCAGATTTTTGTAACGATGCCAGTAATATTTTACCCAATTTTTACAATTCGCACGAAGTATTATAATGTGGGAATATAATTTGGACGCCGTCCTTTTTAAGCTGGTTAAGAGAAACTTCTTCTCGGGCATAGTATGAGAGTTGAGTGGAACAATCTAAGGGTTTAGCTAGCTAGCTCGTTAGCGGGTGAAGAACAGTTTCTGCTCGGACATAGTACTCGTGTGGAGTGGAAGATCTAAAGGTTTAGCTAACTTAACGGTAAAAAAATATATTGTAAATTCTTAGCGTCTAAAGGTAATAAGGAGGAATTGTAGTGACACTCGGCCCAACCTGTGCTCTATCCGTAAGTCGCTGGCTATTCTCAACTGCTGTTATTCCGACATGGAAACTTTAAAGCAGTTGAGAAAGCAAGGTATATGTCCTCACTCCTTGTTTACAGCAAAAGAAACTACAAGTTAATTAAAACTTATTAATGACGTACTATATTTTAAATTGTAATAAAGGGTTTCGAATTTGTTTCAGACTTCCTCAGTTAGTTGCAATTTCCCTTTGTAAGTCCCAGTTTGCTCTAGCGTGGTAATGTTTACTGGGTAGATTGCTTTATGGCGTATAGTTCTACTTCATATTATCTTTTTTTGTGTAGTCAACGTTTAGGGAATATTCTGTAATAGCATAGTACAGCTTTGGCAGAAAATAAAGTAATGTTATCAGTCCAACCGAAGGATTCGTAAGTATGCTATAGGAAAGTTCTATATGGCATCTCTGGCTATAAGATATCTATAAAAAGCTCCACATTGAAAGTTTATATATTCCCTCTCCTAAGTTATAAAACTTGTTCTTTAGGATTCGGGAATGCGCCGAGAGAAAGCTTTTCCATTACTAATTTCTTCCTGCTCGGCCTTGAAATCTCGGAGCTGAGTCAAAATTGTTATATAAATGCTGCTCCTAGTTGTCAGTAGTTTTATCCTTGGTCTTCCGATTTTACGTCATCACGAGACTATAGTTGACAAGAAAGAAAAAGCACACATTGAGATTTTCTCTCTGCTGCTATTTTTGAGTAGCTTTAGAGTAGAGAGTGGAGTTTACGTTGGGTCTGTATTGAAGTGACTGCTATTATCCGTCTAGCGTATTTCGCACATCCTCCTTATCTCTCGGTTCCTTGATGAGATGTGGTAGTACCGTCAAATAGTGTGCCAAGTTGGCAAAACTCTCAGTGTGCATTGTCTTTCTTGGCGTCTCAGGTCAGGAGTGGATTTATCTTTCACGAAAAATTCGACTGTAAATATTTAACTAATTTTGTGATAAAAGATAAGGAGGAAAAGTGTAATCTGTTCGAATTGGAGGACTTTCTGAGAACTCGTGCTTCTGTAGAAGGACATCCCATCCGGACTATAAGTTTGAAAGTGGTGTGTGCAGTAATTCGGATTTTGTGAGATTGATTTTTCCTTTGGAATTGGTGTTGCACAGGTATTTTGCATGCAGCTATATATTATCGCCCTACCTTTGCTTTTGTTCTCGATGTGAAAGAATTAATCAGCGAAAGGAATTTAACTCGCTGCCGAGATGCCATAGGTTTATGCTTCGCTCGTTCCTTACAACTGAGATATCCATGTCATCATTAGTAATGTTGTTTGCTGTAGCAGGCGAGTAGGAAACACTTGGTAATATAGACATAAGTTACACACTTGACGTTGACGTACACGTCCACGTACAACTACACTTCTCAAAGAAACTTGCAACGTAATTTATGGCAGAATAATGCAAAAAGGAAGCACAAGGATGCTCCACGCATAAATAAACTTATCTGCTCGACAACACTTAAGCTGTATGTACTTTCTCTTGGGATGTGCAGGTAAAAGGAAAACTTTTGTTCTGAAATCTTTTCTTTCTGTCACTCGCGTACTCTATTGTTGCGGAAAATATTTCGTAAATGTCAAAGTGGAAAATTACACAAGATCCATGAAAATTCTCCGTTTCTTCCTTTCTGCTCCCCAAGGTTCAGAGACATCTTTTCATGCCCCGGGGTTTCTGCAACGTGCAATAGTACTGTCGTTGCGCTATTCATATAATCCTCACTTTATCCAGACAGGAATCTTCGTGTGCATGCAGGTTCTCTAGCCGGTGGAAAACTGAATAATAAGCACCCAAGGTGCACTAAATGTTATCTGCGGTAGCGTCCTAATTTGATATAATCTGCATACATGCCGTGACTTGTGACAACTAATTGGCAATAATTCATGTCCTGCCCGACTCCCTCCTGCACCGCACGACGTGTTTCCTCACCTTACGGCAATGATGGTAAATAATTCAATTAGTAAACAAAGGTGTGTAGCACTGAATACCCAGTGTTCACAGTATCTCTAGGCAGGGTGTTTGTCCAAGGCTTCTTTTCACATTTTCTGCAGTTTTTCAAGTCTTTTGTTCCACGGATAACATCACGGGGGTTATGAAGAACATCAGCCTTTTGAAGGGGGTGGAAACTTTCTATCCCTTGAAAAAAGGTGTGAACGATTTTTTCGAGATTTTCATTCCGTTTTTTTTTTATCTAGCACTGCTCCCAGTCAGAGTTTCATGATTTCATTTCATTCAAGCAAATCCTCCATACATCCGCTCCACATCCGCACCACTTCGAATTTCTCGTTTCATTATGCATTCTTGCCATAAAAGCGCCACTACAATTAGGTCGACTGGATGATTATAGTTCCTGCATGGAACCATGACGGGAGAGGGTAGATGTTGAATCCTGTGACGTGACTTATCTTGGAATAAAAACGTCAAAATCCTAATTTCTTCCTTTCCATCCTTCGAACAACTTCTCTTGTATGAGCCTCATTTCATCCTGTTTTGCTCATCATCAGCTCTTCGTCGCTAGTCAATAATGCAAGCAATAAAATCATTGCAGTCGACTATTTGACTCGTTGTAGTGGAAGGGAAAATGTCATTTGCACGTATTTAAATAGTGAAATATTGCAAAAAATTTCCACTTGGGACTGAAAAGAATTTCATTTCCTTTTGCCTCAGAAGGGGAAAAATTTCTGAAATTTTTTACTTAACATTGCCATTCGATAGATTTACTGCCTTGAACACTCTGTCCCAAAAATATTTAAATACTGAGCTCTCCGAACTCTCTAAAACTAGCTTTTAAATATTATACGTAAAAAACTTCATAAATTTGTATTTCTTGCAATAAATTTTTGTCCCAAAATCAGTGTAGACTAGTTTATTGGTAACATCTTCAATTCGTTATTACTTTAAAGGGCTCCTTTAACCCTTTGCGCTTTAATATGTATATATATATTTATTGTATAATAAATATAATTAGAGACGGAGTTGCAGCGTATGTTCACAAATCTTTTAAAGTTCCATAATTGGATTTTTGTACCAATAGAGGTGGAATCTAACCAACATAAATACATACTGCCTAAAACTGAAAATTCAGAGAAATAAAGTAAGTTTTCCTAAATTTTCTACTCAAAAATCCTTTGCAATAACTGATTCGAATTATGGACACTATACTGTAATATATTATAGTCCGAAACCACACGTCCGTTCTGATTCCGTCCTCCCAATGTCACCAAATGTCCTACAAAAATATTTTCCAATGTCCTCCAAAAATATTCTCCAATGTCCCCAATTCCCTCCAAATGTTCCTCAGTGCTCCCAGTGTCCCACAAATGTTCTTCCATTGTCCTCTAAATGTTCTTCCATTGTCCCTAAATCTACCTTTATTTTCCCCAATGTCCCAAATGTATCCGAAATGTTTTCAAGTGTCGTGAAATGTTCCTCCTTATCCCCAAATGTACTTCTCTGATATCTTCAAATCATCCCCAAATTTGGGAGACTGATTTGTTCAGCTATTCACCCCCGCATTTATAAGCATATTCCTAAATGTTCTCCAAATTTAGAAGATCTTTTTCCAAATTGTTCTCTATGCCCCCCAATAGTCCTGAAATGTTTCCCAATGCCCCCCGAATTTTCCCAAATGTTTTCCAAATTTGAAGGGCATGCCCCCCAAAAATGTCATTTGTACCATTTGGAGGCATCGGTAAGCTTTTTCAGATATAGAGGTGTGTTTGGATGACATTAGGAAACCTGTGGAACATTGAGACATTGGCAAACATTTGGGGGATATTAGAAAACATTTGGAAGACATTGGGGATATTGGGGGACACTGGGGAACATTTGCAGAACATTGGGGTCACTGGAGAAAATTTGAGAATTTTGGGGATCACTGTCCACAAAAATGGGGGGCATTGGAAAATATTTTGAAACATCGAGGAACTTTTGAGGGCATTGAAGGACATTTGGTGGGGCATCGGTGATACTGGGAGGGCGAAAATTTGGGACATTGGTGGCACTGGGAGGACATTGGTGGCATTAGAGAACTTTGGGGTTCATTTGGGGACTTAGAAGAACTTCGGAACTAGGGAACTTTGGTCGATATTAGGGGACTTTAGTGGACTTAGGGGAGCTTTGTTAGGCTTTGAGAAACTTAGGAGACTTTGGGAAACATTAGGACACATTCAATAACTTTACAGGATATTGAGTACATTGAAAAATAGTGGAGAATAAATTTAAGCTAAAAAATAAGTTAAATAATTTTAAAGCTCAGTATATACCTATCTATCATATAGGGTATAATGAAGTCATGACAACGAGCTGGATACGGAGCTTTTAGTAGAGCCGGAGATTTCAGATATGATAATCTACACCTGTTTTTCCTCCTTTTGTATACCAACCTTTATTCCCTTTTTCCCAACAGAAATGTCATTGAAGCCTTCCTTCCGCAGATGAACTCGAAATTCGATTCGTGATTGGAAGCAAAGAAATTTTATTTTGCATCCCTGCCCTTTTTTCGGCTACCTTCTTAGCTTCTTCATGTGTTACCGCTCTAAGTTAAACTGATCTTTAGTTCCTTAAGAAATTCTTTCTATCAGAATGCCCATCCTAGAGCTTCCCAATTCCCTAATGCATCTTTATATGTATCCGCTGGAACTTTGGGTTCTGGAGCTACAATTTTTCTCAGAGTGAAAGTTTCGCTCTTGCAGAATGTATTCACAGGAACTTTACTTTTGTGTTAAGTTTGGAAGCGTCTCTATTGGAGGTTGAGAGGGACTTCAGCCCACAGCAGGTTTAACCCTCTTAGCTTCATTTGAAACTTTGATTGCCATAATTAGCATAAAAGCTTTTGTGAGAGAATTACAGGTGAAAAGGCAGTTGGCGTGAGAGAGCTTTTAGGTGTCACCCGTATGTGTGTGGTATGGCAGTCAAAGTGTTAATGAGCTATTCACATCTATCGACTAAGCAAAACCTTATTAACATACTTGTTGAGCCAACTTGGGCAACTAGACCTCCGACTTGTTAAGGCTTGGTCCAAGGACAGAGCGGGCGAGCGAACGGGTGATTTTAGTTAAAAAAAAAAATCGCACGCTTATCGCTCTTTGTGTGGCCAGCTAATGGGAAAACAGTAGTTTTTAACTTCATCAAAAAATCGCTCTCCCTCTCTGTGCGTGGACCAGGCCTAAGGCAAAAGTGCGTGTAAGCTGTATTCTCCCGCAGTAATATTTTGGCCTGTGTTTACTACCGGCAAGCATATTGAGATAGTTAAGAATTTGAGACAAAGTTTCTGGGAATATTCAGTTAATAATAATTTAGTAATGATTTATTAATATTACATCGATTTGCTGTACTATACTTACATCGAATGCAGGAGATCTGTGAAAAGCCTACACTCACTACAAAACAGTTTTAAGAGCTTTTCTACATTCAGAAAAAACTTGACGAAACACGAAGACCAAAGCGGGATTGACTATAAAATATTCCATTCGAATTTCAGACAAAGAATTCGTAGAACAGAAGGCGTTTATTTAATTTACGAATGCCCTAATTGCGTATTTAATAAATGACCATGTTTCCAGAAAAGTAAACGCAAACCTTCATCAAAAGTACAAAACCTACAAAAGCACAGGAAAAATCCTAGAAATCATGATGCGTTCTGCTGATATTACTATGAATGTAAAGCATACTATGTATGGTTTTTCAGCAAAGCAATTTATCACTTGGGCGTTTTCTTTTTACATTTTGAACCCATGCGTACTTTGCATCGATGGAAATCAAAGCGTGGCTGCTTTATCTTTTCTGATTGTTTGGAGAAAACCATCAATAAATCGGGTCACGTATGTAATTTACAACAAATTCACACTTTGATGGTAAAAAGCTGAACAGCATAAATGAAAAGTTCGGCAGCAGCTCTGAGAAGTTTTAACGCCATTAATTGTAGCCTTGTTTAATATTTTCCGTCATCCCTGATAGGTTCATGAATTCATACATCCGGGTGTAATCCAATTTTCTGGATACTTTTCACAAATTTACCAGAATGTTAAAGTTTTCTATTTTGCATAAAATTTTATGAAATTTTTAACAAATTTCTCCTGTTTCACAGAAATCTGTACAGCCGTCATCGCCAACGAGCAGTGTAGCACCGAAGGATGAGAATATTTATATTGACGACGAAGGTCTGGAAGGATCTGGAGGACGTGGAGAGGTGAGTGCTTCCGCTTTCCACTTTACTTTTATTAAACCAAATTTTCCTTACTTACCACGAAAAATATGCAAATGCTTTGCCCAACTGTAACTTATAATGGGATTGTTTGCATTCTTGAAGTGCCAAGGGTGTTGTGTGATAGACTAAGTCTTTGACATCTGTTCAGGGGTGCGGTGAAAATTTGAGTGGTAAAAGAAAACGTTCTTTCTCATTATGTCACTTGGAATGAATGACACAAATTAGTCACAATTTATCATACTTCTACCCTCGTCGGTTATCTCGGAGATCGGAACTAGAGTTTGGGGCCGTCTATGCGAAAAGCTTGACATTTCATAGGTTAATGTCTGATAATGAATTAAAAAGGTGTCACAAAAACGACATTATGATAGGGGAATATTTGATATTTTGCTGGGTAACATCGCCATAACCACCCATCTCGTACCCTTCTCTGTTCTTATTTATGCAGCCAGCAGGTGTATGAACGCGTCTATGTGGTCCCTACACATAGACTTTGATATACTACACCGATAACAAGAATTCTTTGAAATATGTCTCAGGTCTTGTTGAGCACATTCATACTTGTTAGGATGAAGATGAAGATATCATAGGTATTCAGTATATTTCATGCCTTGCTTTATCTCTAGTAAGTATTCAAGGGTCCCAGTCAGGAGTTTAGTTGGAAGTACGATAATTCATGTGTGCAGTGATTTACTCCAACTCATTTAATATCTTCTCAGTTATCCTCTTGTTTATTTAACGGGTACAGAAGAGGAAATGAAAAATACTTTTACCCACATTATGTTGTGTGTAGTATAATCAGTTAAAATGACACAAATTAACTGGAAAATATATGAAATATTAACACAAGGTAGGTAACTCTCGTATAAACAAATTTCAATTGAAGCCGTGCTAGCAAAACCCTGGAATTTATAAAAATCAGCAGAACAGTATTATACCAAAACTCTATAATGAACTTATCATATTTATACGACAAAGGAAAAACAAAAAAACCCCATTGTTCGATGTAGTTTGATCAAGATCAAGTGGAACGCGTTAAAGAGTTAAAAAAGGCTGATTCAGTTCATCTGGATTAACTTGTTTGATAGAATTCACTGTGCCAAATGATTTTAGTTCTATTTGTATCAAGTTTAGATCACGGCCATAGGTAATTAGGGTTATAATTTTCGTAGCATATTGGAGATACTTTTCATGAGACAGTATTATATATAAATTGGACTTGGATATAAACGTTAGTTGCCTTTTCTTAAAAATTAAAATCTAAATTTTGTGTCTCTTACAAAGTAAATTTCATCAAGATCGAGACCAATGAAATGCGTCAGGAGTTCCAAGTCACTATAGACTCACCTTCATTCCAGGCACAATAATCGACCCTAAACGAACAAAATAATATGAATTACATTCTCATCAGTTTTGCTACCAAGGAAAGCTATCAGTCGAGCAAAAGAGACGAGTAAAAAGCCTAGCAGAAAGATAAATTTCAACCTCCTTCTGACGACAAATTAAATAAAGAGAATTTCAGTTTTCATCATGACCCAGCATTGTTCATCTGCCTGATACCAAATCCAATAAAACTGACATTAACATCTAGATAGAAAAAGTCCTCATTAGGTTTGTGAATTTCAAGAATTCCTCTTATTTTGTCCCTGTGGATATTTCCGCTTGTTTCACTGTAGATAGATTCTTCGTTACCAGTGTCCACAGATAGAATGGTTCATTCTTTAATAATCAAAATTCTCGAAACTGCCTACCTTTGCTCTAACTGCTGATACCCGTTAAAATTTGATTGTCTTGTCGTAAAGATTTCGTCCTCAAGCTCAAAGGGTAAAGACGACGACGACGACGATGACAACAAAAACAACAACAACAAAAATACTTTTAAAATAGATTGAGAGAGTGGTTAATTTTTAATATTTTGTCTACGAGGCTGATCTGTTCAATAATTCACTTTGATTACGGGAAAATGTCCTTACCGAATACGCCAATATTTGAAAAGCTAAGACGATTGGGAAATAGCCCCAGCCACGGGCACATACAATGTCATCGACGTTTTTTTTCTATATGTTTGTTGTTGCTGGGATGTTATTGAAATTCATTCGGGACTGCCTTCTTTAATGACAGACAAAAAAGATAACATTTTCTGCTATGGAAGTACCTGACGAGGCATTTGCTTCCAAAAGACAGCTATTGAACAGAATACGTAAAATATTGCCGACTTACATTTTGTTGAGGGAACTGAGTAACATTTTGCATATTTTATCGGTTTTGATCCTGCAAAACAGCAAAAATAAACATTTTAAGCATTTAAGCACCTGAAAGAGTGTTCATATTTAAAAGTGGGAGCATCCTTAATGACAATATATTCAAATTAAAACCCGAACTTTATGTGTGAGTAAAGATAACTTTACTTTTCTTTTTTTCACATTTATTTTACCCTGAAAATTACAAAAAAAAATAATAATCTAAATAATATTAATAGTCTTTTGAAAATACACCTTTAAAAATTACACTAGGGCTGGGATAGGTAAAAATAATTGCTTTTTCTATTTACTTGGTGGACGAAATATTTTTTACAACAAGGAAATTATCATTACAGAATATTTTTAAAATTCCAAAGGTATACTTCGAATTTTGAATTCAATTTCTATTGAACTTGAATGAAACAAAATCTCTTTATATGCTTTTACTCCTGAGGATACCACTACACCTAAATCATATTATGTGTAAACCACCTAGAAATATAATAATTGTTTAACCAATGTCTGTGACGATTTTGAGGGTGGTTGTGCTGGATGTCTCGAGGGTCTTTGATACCTTGCGTTTTTAGCCAAACTTCCAACATTTGATCCACACCAACTTCTTCTTACTTGGAGTGAAAGATTCATTAGTTAGCATACAAAACAAGAGAGGACCAAGAGTGGAGCCCTGAGGTATCCCACAAAATAAGTTAGATTTACTAGATACGGCGTTATGAACCTTAACCTGCTGAGATCAGCCACACGGTTAGAAATTTTGGTATAAAAGATAAAATTATTTATCCCAAAGAATTTACAAAATTATTTATTCTATATTTGGTATGAGTCCCTATACATTGCGGAGTATAGAAAATACGTATATGATTTTTTACTGATTCTTATAGGAAAACAAATTCGTATTCAGTGTATAAATGGTTAGTATGATTTCCATAGGAGTTAAGATAAAAATAATAAGAAGGACGTATAAATTCTATATGATGATGTATACATACATACAACTTATAAATGCTTTATACGTCACTCAAACTACAATCATAAAATCTCAGAAGTTATGGGATAAACTTATTTATAGTTTCTTGGTATAAATACACTGTTGGTGCAAAGAACAAGCACTGTTGCTGCTTGTATATGCACCTCTAAGGGCACTATTTGGAGGAAGGAGTACGTGTCATTACTCACTTAGGGTGAGCTACCAATTTCCGCTTTAGATTCGTTT
>QYTT01081482.1:13937-29458 GCA_006980735.1 Dasypogon diadema
ACCATAAAAATTACGTTTTCTCTTGATTATTCGCTTGCTGAACATATTCTATGAAACTATAAAAAACATAAAACTGATTATTTAACCATGAATGAAATCTTATATCGTCTCTAAGCGATAGTAGTTAAGTAGTCAAGAGAAATAACCTGTGTCAAAAAATAATTTATAAGTAGTTTTGAACACTTTAAGTTATTTTAATTATAATTAGCTTATTTATTAATTTTAATAATTAACTCGCATATTTTGAGACAGCCGGGTACTAATTTTGTGGTATATACCTGACCTCCTATGCCTGCGGTCCACTATTCCTCATAGCCCTCTTTTCACCACTTTTTCAAGCTAGTTTCACCTAAGATTGAATTAGCTAGCACAGTTTTCACTTCCCTTCCAACTTTTCCCAACACCATTACTAATGTGCATCACTCAGCTGTCTTACCAGCGGATGAACTCATCTAAGTGCTCTATAGGAAGTCTGACTTACTCAAAGTCCAACCCACAGTCCCACAGTTGAGTTCCTCCCCTGTGACTGCAACTTTGCGGATAACACTTCTTCACGCAGATCCTGGCGAGGATTTTGCCCTTAGCTGGTGACGTACCTCTCCCGGACGGTCATTCTCTGCACGCCTCTAAAGACGTTTTGCCAATCCATCTTCGAGTGCATTTCTTATCCATTCTTTTCTGTTCTTATATACTTTCTAAAATTTCATACAAATCCAAAAAGGTAAATTCACGCATGCCTGTCGAAATTCAGTGCAAGTATCCTTTTATAAAATTCGACCGGTTCTATAAAACTTTCAAAATGAAATGGAAGTTATATTATTTTAGCAGGAACTTGTCTTTGAACGAATCCATATTATTATGAACAGGAAGACTTGTCTTCCGACAGAGTGAAGCTGTAAATGTTTATTGGAGTGGGTGGCCTCATTTAAAATTTGGTTGTATATGCAGTACAAGCAGATTAATTAGGTGGGAATGGTTATGCTGATAAAGTTTTGGAGTCTCTCAACGCATCAGAATCCCTTGTGAATTTAACACTTATCCACCCAGGCGAGATTTTCACCTTGTCAAGTTTCTTTAAGAATTTAAATGCGGAACTGCTTAAATCGAGATAAATATCAGCATCAGCGTTTTTCCGCACCTTTAACAAGACCATTATAACAGTAAAACAGCATCAGCAGGCAATTAATTTGTAGCTCTTCAAATTAGAAAAGCCAATTACGTCCTAAGCTGCACATAAAAGAAGTTTTTATTTAGGAAGTTCTGTACGACAGCACCTTGAAAAGCCTACGGGTACGGGCTCCGATAAACTCGCTCGACACGTACACGTATTCCCCGGATAAAGTAACCCACACCGAACATGTAAATTACCTATCAGCCTAGGTTTAATCCAATTCTATTGAGTTGCTGGCATAATGTAGAAATTTTTCCCGGCAGACGTGCTTTGCCAGCTCCACTTATCTCCTATGACTCGATGGCGGTACGTGCCGAAAATAAATTTTTTGTTAGCGAGCGAGTTTTAGGCTAGCACACCTTGGAGGCTGACAAAGCTCCTCGTGAAGTTATGCAACCAGCAGCGGAAGTCAGAGGAGTTTGCAATAATACGCGAGTAATTATTACTGCCAGCGTGGCTGTCGCGTTAATCACGAAAATTTTGTTCTATAAAGTTACACACGGTACAAAACTTTGCTGGAAACAGGGAGGAAGAAGCACGTCGGAGTCTGGGTCTGGGTCTGGGAGATGCGACAAGAACGGGACTGGGCTGGTGCAATCTGTATAATTTTGCAGATGTACGACTCCCGGGTGTGTCTGCGCCAGCGATTTATGAGTTTAATTGAGCAAATTAGTCGCATTGGCATCATGCGTCTATTGAACTGGCCTGCGACTATATTCCACTTCAGACGACGTACGTTCCGATGATCAACGCTTTTACGGCTCCAAGAAGACCTTTGAAGGAGCCACCGAGCCACTGAGCCACCGGCTTTAACATCCATCACAAATGGAATAAAGCTGAAAGCCGCCTCTTTCTCATCAGTACGAACATGGAGCAGATGTGCTGTATGCAAAGTACAAGCACGTAGTGCTTCCTACACATGCCGTGCACATTGTGACTTACTGGGCGTTTTTTTTCGAATTCTATTCATTGACAGCACAGCAGAACACCAACAACAACTTTTGGAATACTACACACCCAGTGGTAGTCATTTCGAAATGTCCACAATCCCTGCTTATATAATTTCTACTGTAATCGGTGGAAAGTGAACAGATACCGAGGGGTCAATTCAGAACTAGTCAAGCGATTAGTTTCATAAGAAGATTAATGCACCATGCACCGGGCGAAAGCCCCAATTAAAAGTTCTGAACCGACATTAATTACGAACTGAGTCATGAAGTAACCCAGCCTGTAAAGATTTTTTTCTCATTCGCTGAAAGTTGAGCAGCAACAAGCAAATTGCCCTCAATTCTTACATCACTGGATATCGAACGCTGCCAAGTAAATTATGCAAAAAAGTAGAGGAAAATAACTAAGAATTATTTACAACTTTCTACGCAAATGTAATTACCTAACCCATGCGCCTGAAGGGACAGTAAATTTATGCTGGGGACAACTTCTTAAATACACATTAGAAAGGCAAATTTCCGCAGAAGAACTTTAAATTCTTTCTATCGAGACACGAACAAGAATTCTGTGGGTAAATTCTCTCTGAAATTTTTCAATTCTTTCAAAATACCTCCCAGCACCCAGCTGTCCGTGGTTTATCCACGCCTGTGGCCGAGCGGACTGAGGTGAACGTTTGCAGGTTTCCTCCTCTCGAGTTCGATTCCTGGAAAGGGCACGGTTAATAATCGGGATACCACTTCAAAGCCAAAAATTTTGGCTTACTTACAACATTTATCAGGTTAAAATTTCCCAATCCTCTCTTCCCTAAAATTTTCCTCCGTCTAAGCTGTGCTGTTTGCAACATAGCGTTGTCTCCTGATCTTAGGATTATTTGATCCTTACATTAACACGTTGACTGCCCAAATTAGCATAAAAGCTTTCGTGAGAGAATTACTTGGTAAAATGCATTTGTCCGCAGAGAGAGCTTTTAAGTGCCGGTCCCCAGAGACCGGCGTGGCATTTAACGTGTTAAGTGGCTTCTCTTCTGTAAGAGCAATTTTTCACAGTTTATGTTGTGTTTGGTCTCGTTTTTATTAAGTTCATACAAATTTTTTTAAAGTGGTCCAGCGATTAGTTCTTTGTATAGCGATTTGCTCGCCCATGAGAAGACAGAGGGTCTGATCTTCTTTATAATGATAGATTGCATTTGATGAAGATATTCTGTTTGAAAGATAGATATTTTTAATCAGATAGTTAAAAACATTTAGCGAAAAACATTTTGCTTTCTAAACATCGTATACTACTATACATCGTAACTATTAGAAATTCTACGCTGATGTAACAAAACCCCATTTTACCTTGCCGAAATTAAAAAGAAGTGATTAGGGCGTGTTAAAATATAACTGGGGCTAATTTTATAAATGCCACGTAAAAAATGTGCCAATAACTACATCTTTCGGGAAGACATTTCTCACAGACTTTCTTATCCTTCTTGTTAAGCAGCAATTATCACTGTTTTCACCATCCTCACGTAAAGTTAAAAATTTCCAAGATGATTTGTCAACATGATTTATGTTCCCAGCGAAAATTTGTTATTCTCAAGGAAATATCAGGAGTTCAATTACACACATCATCAGATCTAAGATTTTCACACTTTATTTGTGCCGTGTCGTGAGAACTTCAAATTACGCTTCCAATCTATGTTCTATACAAGACATCAAAATCATGATAAATATTTGCTTTTTGAATTGCTGTAATTAAAAAAATTAGACAGCTAAATTTACTACGAACGATGAAATGTATAAGAAGCATACAAAAAAATGCCAATATTCTGCGCAAGAATTGTAATTGGATAATTGACGACCTCATAAATTCATGACTTAAGTAGTAGACAAGAAATTTGTGGATGTCTGTTTCACCATTCTCTCTCTAATTAAGCCATTAGCCTGTCGCATTGAACGCGAACATAATTAATATTGTAGTCTTTATGAAAATTAGTAATTGAAAAAAATTAAGACCTATTTCAAGGAAATGGCCTGTTATGTATATAAACGTGTTACAAAAGGCGCAAGCAATGAACTTAATAAGAGCTCATCTTGAGATATGTTTATCTTGACAATGGCACACAGCTCCAAACAAGCTTGGTCCAATGGTAATTCCTCATATGTAGGCATGACTTTGGTTAGAATATACGTATACATACATATGTTAATTTTCTACTAATTTGTAACTAAGTAGGCGTCATGATTGGGATCAATTTAAAATTAAATATAACAAAGGCTCTGAAACTTGGGGAAGACAAATGATTCACTTTAGTAGAGCACTTTTAAAGTAAATGTTATTATCCGCCCATAGACAAAGAAAATTGGTTTGTTTTTTAACCAAACTGAGCATTTTAATTTAATTTTTTCTTAAAATGCTCCACTAGCCTTGATAAATATTAAAGGTTTTTTTATCCTTTTCTTTTACATACCACACCACGATCAGTCGCAATGAGAGGGTAACGGGTGCCCGAAAGAACTTTTACCCCCAAGAGGATCACCGCCTCAGGCGACAGTCTTGATTATAAGAACTATGTCCAATATATCGTGGACCAGATATGATCAAGGTCAATATATGTGACTCAAAATCGCTTTCCACGCGAGTCTCGGCACTTTCAAGTGTGCCACTTCTTTCTCTCTTTTCTTTTTTCCTTTAACCTTTCCTTTCCATCATTCCCTTTTGACATGGTTCTCGCTTTATTTATAGGTAGAGAGGATAACGGGCAGCATTCTTTTTTCTTGACCCTCAGCAGCGCTGACCGTACCAACATGCCCTTGATTCTCTCTTCCCAACTGTGCCGAATTGGTCAGATCTACGCCTGGGGTTTCCAAGGGAGTAGAGTTCTTGCTTTCCGTTTTCACCTCTCATTAGAGTGAAGTTGCAGGCCACTTGCGTCAAAATTTAAGGGGTTGGTTGCCATTATTAGCTTAAAAGCTTTCGTGAGAGAATTACATATTAAAATGCATTTGTTCTGAGAGAGCTTAGACCTTTTAAGTGTGCATCATCGCAGACATACATGGCAGCCAATGTGTTAAAGGAAATTTAATGGACCGCACAATGGTCTTTGAGAGATCCCAAATTTGAAAAGGGTGTGGTACACGGATGAATCCAAGATGAGAGGTAAAGCGGAAGTGGGAATCTTTAGAAAAAACTGTAGTCCCCCCGAGGCACTGGATTCCGTTCCAACCATCTTCCGATAGTTGGAGGACAACGAAACAGCGGAACACATTCTAAGAAGTATATTGCACTTGTTAGAGTAAAGTTATTGTTATGATGAACTCCGAAACGCCTTAGCCTCCACTATAGCTATGTTGCGTCTGTGTTTCTGAGCATATCTTCGCCAGCGAACAAAATACAACAAGTCACGTCGTTAAACAACTATAATTACGTTTGTTGGACTGGGATTTGCGATAAGAATTTTATCTTAGCCAACAAAAAAGAAATTCTATTTACTTTTTTCTCTCTTAAAACTTTTTAATTTTCTCTTCTTCTATGCGTTGAATTGAATTACCACAAAAACAGTTTAATTTAAAATGACATTATCATCTAAGTTTATGATGTTACGTCAACGTGATATAGAAAAACTTTCGTTTCTCGACGCATTTTTGGATGACATAAATTCCAGAGTATGCAAGAGTACAAGAAAAACGCTTGTCTGATGTCTCATTAATGTATGTAGAATGTATTCATGCTCCCAGTAATTGGGTACTTGCACATCTCATATCATAGTACAAGAGCTTAGTATTCCAGAAGGGAACTGTTGGCAAATTGTAACATTTCAGGCCATATGTGAATGCTACAGCTACACCAAATGATGGTGTCTTGTTTCAATATCCGGAAAATGAAAATGGTTTTAAATTTCAATTAATATTTTATTGTGGGCGAAGTCCGCCTGAAATGCATGTAAAGCAAATTGAATTACATTTGTGCATGTTTGCTTGCTAAAAGTTGATTCCACTGACTAAATAATCTGTGAGCCCTTTGCCTCAGAAATTGCGAACTAAACTGGTTCATTTCAGTAGCTGTGCATGTTAATTACGTAAACACTCTATGAGATTAATTTTTTGGAGTCTGAATAATATTGTTCAGTGACAAAATGAATTCTGCTGACCTTAGTAATGACAAAATTGCTTTTAACGAAAAATTTACTCGCAAACAGAAATTATTACAATTTTTTTTCACCGTGCATGAGTACACGTGTAGTTGCTGTAAATATCTATCACATCTTTACTATGTATAGCCTCAGAGGAAATGGGAAAAGCATTTGTAATTTACCAATATCATAGGTTTAGTGTGGTAGAACGTTCACTAAAAAAAGAAAAATAGGGATCAGCAGTGGAGTGTGGAGGAAATGGGGACTTGAAGTAAAACTCCACTCTCAAGGGAAAACTCACTCGGAATTAACGCCATGGTTCTTTCTTGGAAGAATAAGCAACTGTCCGTGCAGTTTTAAAAGACATTTTCCTATATAATAGGAAATAAGCAATTTTTACACATCCGCCCAGAGAAATACTTCTGGATCAACGTATTTTCCTTGATTACATTTAATTGCTATGTTAATTTAGACCTATTGACCAGAGTCGTTGATCCCGTAAGATTTCACTACAGAACTTCTAGCACAGAAAATAGGAGAGCTGGAGTTCTAATCAAAATTAATTAATTAATTAATACCAAACAGGCAGCAATTTTTATTTTTATTTTCATGTGGTCTCAAATAAGTTTAGACTTTCAGCTATTTATATATAATAAATATATATATAATACTATTAATATATATATATAATAATAACTATTAAAACGGATATGTACTAAAAATGTTGAATTTAAAATATTTAAAACTGAGAACATTCAAAATTTAAAGGATTTCTTAGTTTACAATATGTTCATGGAATACCGAATACACCTCTTCAAAGAATAAAATATTAAAACTTTTGAAATTAGAAATGTGCTATTAATAAAAATATTAAAATTAAGAATTGTGAATTGTTGAATTTCACTGGAAGCTAAAATAGTTCCAGTGCTTCGATGCTCGTTATTTCGATAAGGTCCAACTGAGGCAACTACTCAAGTCTTAATTAATTAATTATAACAATTCAGAGCTGTAAAGTAATCATTCCTTTCGAAATTAATCCACATCTAATTCGTGTCCTATGGAATGTAAAGTTTCCAATTTCCATTTCTTTCAATTCAGAATGAGAATTACTAAGATAAAGCATCATTCCAGATAATGATATATGGAATTTCAATTCGTCAATTATTCAACTGAGATTACCAACGGAATTGAAATGTAATTGAGAAGAATTTTAATGTTTTGATTCCTTTTTGATTCCTCTAGAAAAAAAAATCAGAATTCGATTTTAATCTCTTAATTCCTTTACAAATACTCTGCAAACCAAGGCAAAGACAGTATGCCACTGAACTGAAGATCATCAAAAGATCTTAAATCCAAAGTGTCGTATAAAATTCACAAATCAGTTTAGGTTCACAAAATTATACAATTTTTGTTATGCAATAAGAAAGCAAGTATAATGGGAACTTATTCTCTTTATATACTGTGCTTTCATGGCATTAACGAACACTGTCACCTTATCTAAATTCGAATCGAATTGAACATTCTGGGGTCTATTGGGCAAAGAAATCCAAAACAGGAACCAATTAAATGTGAATAGGATCCAGTTAATTTTTTTTTAAATAAAAAATGGTAAAAATGATGAAATTGTTCAAGAAACGTTCCTCAGCAAACCATTGTCTCCATAATTTTGGTAGGGCTCAAATTGCTTTGGATGGTATTAACCTTAGATAAATCTGTGTCGCAAACATCATCCACACACTTTCTTGCTTTCATTGTAACCTGCTCTCTTTCAATTTTAACTTAGTCTGCAGTTTTACGACGCCATATCCGTAGATAGTCAGTGTTTTCTTACAAACATAACTCAAATTCCATTGAAAGTACCAATCTTCTAATATTACCCTCTGAATATCTTGAGCACAGAATAAAATTAAATCAGAGGTTTTATAGGGAACAGAAAATTTCTCTGTGAAAAGGAGAATTTACTCTACATCAAAACCCACTCATCATTAGTAATATAATCTGTCATTCAAACATTCTTCCTAATATTTTTTGAATCTTCTGTAACCATAACAAAATTTTTTATACTGGGCAGGAGTAAGAGTGCACTTGGACCTATGCCAAATTAAGATCCCTAGACTTGTTGGCGACGAATCGATAATATCATCCCAATTGGCCTTTTCCACATCTTGAACAAAATCACGAATACACATGAGTTTTTCATTATTAATGATTTCACTTAACTGTAGAAAATTCAGAAAAACTCTTTAACAAACGTACACACTTATCTAATGAGGAAACTGTCACTAGCCACGTAAAATTTGTATGTGGCAAACTCAAGGAGAACTTTCTTTTGCCCCAAGATTGTGTACAGAAAACGGATAGCAAAATAATTTATGATATCTTGCAAACTTCACTCATTAGCATGTTTATTTTTAGAAAATGTAGGCTTAAAAGTTTGGGCGTAGCATTAAATTTCACACTTAAAAGGAATTTACATACTTTAAAGTCTGCTAGAAATACATAGTGATAAGCTCTAAAGCGTCTTTCAGGAGGAAATGGTTAAATGCATAAATGATGTGATTATAAATAGACTTTTTGGTACAACTTTTGCTAACCAAGGAATTCCATGATTTTTCTTCTTCTTCTCTTTTTTATTAAAGGAGTTACAAATTTTTTACGTGCAATTACAGTTGAAAAATAATCTTTAGAAATAACTTTTGAAACCTCGATCCAAATTTTAGTAGCATAATTACGAAAATAATGCCTTTTGTACGGTAGAACGTTTGCTATATGCAAACTCTATCTTCTGTAGATTCAAAAAAGTATCCTGTATTTTTATTTTTGGCCTGTTAATAAAGAGTGAATGTGTGCTCTTCCTTACTATCAAGTCTCAGGAATGAACCTTCTTTGGATCGAATACTGACCGATGACGAAAAGTGTATCCTCTATAAAAATGTCAAGAGCAGAAGACAGTGGATAAGCAAAGCAGACACCCCGAAAGTCTTCACCCACGTAAAGTGATGCTCTATGTTTGGTGGGATATGAAAGGTTTAGTCCACTATGATATTGCGAGCAGCTTGAGCCACTTAAGTCAGAGCTACAGGAAAAACGACCATCTTTGCTTTCAAGACGAAAGGTGTTCTTTCATCAAGAAAACGCTAGGTCACATACAGCTAAGACGACGTTACTGAAGCTGGAGGAATACTTTTCGTCACCGTCATATGAATTTTGGATGAGGGGCATTCAAACTCTGCCAGATCGATGGGAAATTATCATAGAGAATGATGGAGAATATTGTCTTAGATTAAAAATAATTTTATGTATCTTAATTTTGTAAACTAAATGAAATATAAAAAACCGCATTATATTTGTGATTGCACAATAGTGCAAAACGATTTATTGAGCAAGTATTTTGACTCTTGAGGGTTGGAACTAGGTTAATTAATTGTTGACCATTGTTAAATCGCTTCCAGATCAATATTAATGCAATAAACAAGTCACATTTACGCAGTGGGATATAATGGAATGTCATTAGTATAAAGATACAACATTAATAAATAATGAATCAAGAATGGATCCTTGAGGAACGTCGCCATACGGAGCTGACATATAACGAGATAAATTACCATCTGGCTCCATAACTTGGGATCTGTTGGTCAAATGCAAGAAATCAATTCCACTGCATAAGATGAAAAATTGAAATTACTGACATTGTGAAATTTTTCAACTTCAAACGAATTCACGGTCGCTTACACTCTTTAATACTTTATCAAGATGTGAAAGAAAGATAAGCTGAATATTTTTCCATAGTGCAAGAAAGTAACAGCAATTGTAATGAGCTTCAAATGAAATCTAAGATTCTTCACACATGTCTAGATTTGTATGGGAAAACACATTCAGAAACTCTCGCTGCAAAGGGTTATTCAAGATGAGTCCCCGTTATGATGCTAACATAAAAGTTGTACTTTCTTTTCCTCAGAATGTTAATGATATTATAACTAAATCCATATCGTCGTTATACTGTCAGAATGAGTGAATAAAGCTGGGATCAATTACTTACAAATGTGTCGTATTTCCACGGGGCGTAACGATGTCACAACGGCTCTCATTACGTTTTGCCATAGGGGAGCTTCTGTCTGGTAGTTATTATTGTCTCCTCATCATTCACATTGCACTACAGTGCAACAGAGCTATGTGCGGCGGTATTTAATTAACATCTCGATATAGTTCCCACGATATGAAGTATTACTCTGACGCGTTACAGTGGGGAAAACTTGTCTACTCGAAAGGAAAAGAATTTTGTCATCTATGGCAATCATGAGATAGACAATGGACATAAAGCTGGATGCTTTATCTTAAGCATTCTGTGTTAATATGTATGATTACTTTATCAGAACAGATGAAGATACTCTGCTCTAGTGTTATAATTGAAGCATGGTATCTGGCAAAATGGCATTGCGTCTTATTGGATATGGATAAAATTATTATTACCATTTTTGCAACACAAAAGAACATTAAAACACGTTACGTCTCTGCATAAAAAATTTTATATTAAAAATTATGATCACCTAGTTTTCGAAAATAGGTTGAAATTACAAATTGGGTCACTGTTCAGACACTTCTTTAATGATAACATAAAGCATTATAATGTGGAACCCAATTTCAGTCGAAAGTGAAAAGTGGTTAAGGGGCTAAGATGATTTAAACTATCAGGTTACAGTAGCAAGATTTTTTGAAGATATTGCCTAAGCTCAGGGGGCAACCCTCTGGTGCACATAGCTCAGCTGAAGGGAAATTTTTTAGGGAAGAGGAAATTGGAAAATTTTAACCTGACAAATGTTGTAAGCAGGCCTCAATTTTTAGCATGAACATATTACTATGTTGCACTTACAATTCTCTCTCGTCGGTAGAATTGCCTCAACTCCTGATACCCGGATAAATCACTGTACCCTTTACAGGAGTCGAACGCGCACTCACAGGAAAAGAAGTCTGCAGACGTGCGCCTCAACCCACTCGCCTACCGTCTTGTTGTATTTTAAAGGGCAGTGCTTTATACGTTGAAAACTCGACACATTTTGCTTTTCAAGGCCAAGAATTACTATTATGTATTTTACTTAAGTGTCTTCAAAATTTAAATATAAATTTCCAGTAAACACATTTTTAATTTAAAAATATGTACGTAACATAGGGAGCATAACAGCACCAAGACCCATCTAAAGCTGAGATAAAATGAATAAATTTTGTGTTTTGCATTACGATAGCAAATTTATAGCTTAAGAATTTAAAAAAAGGTCTGGACGAACTTTAACGAAGCCCTAATTTTCGAAGCCCTTCATAAACTTGGTCACTTTGCCCAGTTCCATTCCTATCCAAAAGAATTGGCAGAAGAAACTGTTCAGGATAATTTTATTACCATTTATGAATTGCTTGATGAAGCAATAGACTTCACATACCCACAAAGTAGGGATAATAAAATCCTGCAAAAACATATACATATATATATATAAGGCAAGATACTCAAAGATTAGAAATCTCATCACGTATTCCTCTAGCTATTACCCAGCCAGTGCCATGGAGACCCGAGGGAATCAGATATTGGGAAAAATTAAGTGTTCCTGGATGTTATTGAATCTGTCAATCTACTAGTGAGTGCCGATAGTTATGTGATACGAAATGAAGTGTTGGGCTCAATAAAGATGCGTATTTATCTGAGTGGAATGCCTAAACTTAAATTGGGGATTAAGGATAAAATTCTTTTTGGAAGGTCCGTATACAAAAGCACAAGAATCAATATGTGCGGTTGGTTAAATCTAAAAACATGAGAACTATATAATTTGTTCCACCCAATAGAGAATTTGATTTGATGTCGTACTGATTTCGTGTCTATTTCTAAATAACCTGTCGAAATTGAATGACCTGTTGAACAATGTAATCCAACCCAAAATGTATTCAGAAGCAAGGTAAAATCCTAATTTAGATAATGCCTGACAGTAACAACGCTGGAGTTAGTATACAGTCGCCGGTGATGTAAACTCTCTTCAGCCTTAGGTACCGAGTAACGTTCAGTCCAAATTCTTGGACGGTAAAATCTGTGGTCCGTAGATTTTGGACTTCACAAACGAGAACTGCGCAGATAAAAACTGAGCGTGTGTGATTATCATGCGTTTGCTCAGTTCGTTTTGAAGTTTGATCGAGGAAAGAACGAGTGGATGAACTTCACATTTTGTCACTCATCAGAAAGGTACTGAACGAAAACTGTGTAAATCTTTGTAAAACGTGTGAAAAGAACTGAGTAAACTTAAAAAACACAAAAGTCGCACAGATTTCGTAACGATTTAAAAGAGTAAGAAAAACTGAAGATTAGTGTGGCTGCACACAAGTATTTACATCAACTCCCATCCCTACATTCTACAAGTAATATTTGGCCGCATCCTGATAGTTCGTGATTCCTTAAATGAAATACTTACTCAGATTTACATAAGTTATTGACACTTTTAAAGTAGCTACTAACAATCCCTAAGTTATGTAAATGAAACCATCTCTCCTCAACTCATGCATTTTATCGTAATTCATCTGTGCGTAATTATGGACGTGAAATTAATCTTTCATAATTTAATTTCATGGGGTTAATAAAAACATCCAAGTGGCGGCACATAGTCCAAAATTGAAATTTAAATATGAAATTATTCTGTTTTTTTGAGTAAGCTTGCATGAAACCCCTCCATTTTCATCAGAAGTACTACTCATTGTCTGGTGGAACACTTTAATGGGCTAGAAATAATCGACAGACCGAAAGTTTGCAATGCCAAATTTTACAATACAGTGTTCTTTTTGATTCCAAAAGAATTTAAAAATTTCTTTACTTTTAGGCGATATGAGGAGGACTCGGAAAATGCATGGAATTGTGGATCATGGTTTGAATACCTCGTAGTAGTAATCTTCTCCACAATTTTACTGATCGGTGTATTAGTGCTCACGTTATTTTGGATAATCTATTACAGAGGAGGATTTGCCTGGTCAGAAAATCCAAAATTACAATTTAATTTGCATCCAGTGCTAATGGTAGCTGGTTTCATCACATTCTCAGGATTCTGTAAGTTGTCACACCACCATCCGAACTATGTATATCTAACACAAATCTCATTTCAGCAATACTACTCTACAGACTCTGTAGATGCCTAAAACATATCTACGTTAAATTGGCTCATATGTTCTTCCATGCCTGTGCGATACCTTGTATCGTTGTCGCCTTTCTGGCCGTCTTCGATTCTCACAATTTATCAGATCCACCACTAGTCCACTTCAGTTCACTTCACTCGTGGCTAGGATTAATTACAATGGGATTATTCGCTCTCCAGTTTATTGTTGGATTTTTTAGGTATGTGAAACCGAAGGTCTGGAAAAATTTGCATTAATTTGTTCGTTGTTGGTACTTGCAGCTTTTTGGTCCTGCTTTGCTGCGAAAATGCCACTTACGGATTCCGTGCAGTGATGGTTCCAATTCATGCAAACTGTGGTCTCTTTGGTTTTACGCTCGCTATATCCACGTGTATCACAGGACTGATAGAATATGGTTCTAGGTATGTATGCACTGTAATAGTAGAAACGTTACTATAGTTATTACTGGACTTTGTGTTCGCTCCTAATTAGATGGGTAGCTTAATTTAATGAGATTTCAGCAGAGTATTAATTTATTGGAATTTGATATCTAGATGGACTTAATATCGACTATTGAGTTTTCATGTCGCATGTTCTGATAAAATTCCTCTAAGTTCTTGTCTTCATGCTATTTGAATTGGTATTTATGTAATTTCATTTAAATGTGCCTTAGTATACCTTTTGACTTTCATTCAACCCTGTCATGGAACTATACCCAAAACAGCTCGCATCATATGAAATAATGACTCTGTAAAGTGAAGCAGTTCACACCAGCTAGAGATAACCTCGTTTGTATTGTATTCTTAGAACATATTGATGATGACGGCTGGTGACAAGCGGCTCAATGTTTAGAAAAAACACACAATGTTGTGGGCTGTTTTGATAATTTCCATTTTATAGTTACTATAAAATATTTAATTACGCTAAAAGAAACTATATACATATATTACATAAAATATTTTATAATAAGTAACTAACGAAGTCCTCTTTTCTATTTTAGTACACAGTTCGAAGATATGGAAAAAATAATCACCAACTCAATTGGAGTAGCTTTAGTCGCCATAGGTGTTGTTGTATCATTAGCTGTACGAAGATCAAATGCTCCAGCCACCGCCAAAGTTTACGTAACCGAACGTATATAAGTATTTCTTTTTAAATGTAAAATAGTTTTAATTAAACGACAAAGTACACAAATATTGGTTTTTATAATTCATGTGGACATATATCTACACGAACGTATTTGTATGTATATTTCTTTTACATTTATAAGTAAAAAGTTGAGAAATATTTTAAAATTTAACAAGAGTTATTACATCGTGTAATTACGAATAAATTGTATTATTTTTTAATTTGACTTTTATTTTTTGTTTTCACTTTATAGGCAATACTAGCTAATATTAAAGTGTTGTTTGTAATTCAAGTATTATAGCGTAATATATAGAGTAATGACCAAAAGATTTTTATCGATATTCCCTACCAAATTGCGAACCACCGAACAAAATTCACAATTTCATATCGCAAGTCTAAATTATTCATGTCGTCTGTAGATACACGCAATAAATGTTTTTGTATTACATAGAACAATTCACTGTCGTAAAAGCTAAAGCATAACCCCACACAAATTACAAGCGACTTAATAAAATGCTGTACATACCAGAAATAAGATCAGGAACAGCATAACGTCCACTCAATGAATCAAAAACACAAAGTGCTCTGTATATCTATTTACACAATTTTTCATTTTTCTCAGAAAAACATTGCTTTTCCTTCCTTTTCTACTGTGGCTTTTTGTTTTCTCTTTTTTAGGGTTTCGTACGTCCGAATGAGAAAACTAATCCTTATAGGATCACTCGTGTGTTTGTCTGTCTGTCCGTCTGTCACAGCCAATTTGCTCCGAATCTACTCGACCGATTAAGTTGAAATTTGGTACACCTATGAATTTCTGTGGCCCAAACACGGATGCGTGACGTAAATAAATGAATTTTGAATATGGGGGGGCAAATTAGAAAATTGAAAAAAAAGTTTTGCAAAACTGTACCGTGTTACATATCAAATGAAATATATTTCTTATATTGTCTCAAATATATTCTTTTTATAATTTTAAAATATGTAGTATTAAAGTTATTTAAGAAAATAGATGAAATTTGACCA
>QYTT01081483.1:0-19660 GCA_006980735.1 Dasypogon diadema
TAAGACGACACCAATGGCAGTAACCCTTCTGCTACTTCAATTAACTGAAGGAAATAAAAAGAAGTTTGCCTTAACCCCATAACGGTTGTCGCAAAGCTTTAACCCCTCTTAATTAAGACGCCCAACAGATGTGGGGTGAATTCTAAAGCTCTTCAATGCCTCTTAATTGGAGTAGCAGGTGCCTACCAAATTTTATTGCGGTCTTTAAACATTTTTATCGTTTGTTAAGTATTAGAAATTTGCAGAATGTTTTCGGGCCCCAGAAAGGACAAATAAACAGCGAATAATGGCGAATTATTTTGAGGCATTATGGTTGTCGGCTTGTTTGCATTTTTATTTACAATCATCACGACAAGAAAGGTTATAGCAACGACGGATAAAGGCCACATGTGGCACGCATTGCGTTTTATAGTTTTTACTGTTTGTTTGCTGAGTAGTAAATTCTCTAAAAAGGTTTCAGGATGAATTTTACTTAGCATCCGTGTACTGGGGGAGGTGGTGTAATTTTATTATTCCAACTTGAAATGAGTATTAGGCTCGTAAAACTACTCATAGGAAAATTATTTCCATAAAGCGCTTATCAACATTACTCGGGAAATGTTTTTATCTCACTGCTTCCGTTAAATATTCCCTATTCAGTAGGAGTAGATACTTCCCTTTCCTAAACCAGATGGATTGTCGTGTTTTAAAAAGATTTTAATGCTATAGTGATGGCATGAGATATACAGGGTGTGCCATTTATAGTGACCCATCGGGCGCTCAGTAAAAGGTGACCATAAGATAAACAAAAACTGGTATTGGAGGCGGGAGGGGGGGCAATTGTAATGGTTTTCGAGATAACAGGACTTGAAGGTATTTTTGTTGTTTTTTACTTCTTTTCGATTAGGAGCTATGAAAATTCAAAATTTTGTTGTTTTTTTTTTCACATAAATACGCAAATTTTCAATTAGCCAATGCCTAACAACTGCACCACAATGTGTTGGCGCGTTGTCTTGGTGAAATATTTTCTTACAGTTATTTGTTGCAGATTAACAATCGAAATACAACAAGGTTTGTCTTTTTTGTCATTAAGTGGGGCAGGTGTTAAAATCACTTTAAAAACCAAACTAAGCCGTTCTATCTAGAATAGAGTAACAACTAGGCACCAACTTTGTATAGGGGATTTGTTGGTAATATAATATGGAAAACATTCATGTAACAGATAAAGCTTTCGAGGAAAATGCAATTTGCTAAAATTTATTGAAAAAAAAGAAAAGTTTCCACATTTGAAAGGCAATGTTCGTTGAGTGGAAACATCTACGCATTAATAAAGTTGATACCTAAATAAAGCCTATCCAATTACCTATAAAACAAGATCTACTACGTTTCCGTGCATTCAATGATGATTTAATATGAACTTGTACGTACCAACCATAACTTAGTGGGTATGGCAGATGAACCCCCTCCCCTCCCATTCAATTTTTTCTTAAGATTAGCCAAGGAATCACCCCTTAAAGGATTAGCTTCTAAAACCGATGCACCCTGCATATATACCAGTACTAATTATATTTACACATTCTCGCTACCAAAAACTCTTAAAGGGAAAACTAAAACGCAATTTTTAACAAACAATTTACATTTAAACGGCATTTTTTTAAGCGATTTAGTGTAGTTCTTTTTCTTCTACCGGGCTTTTTTGTTTTTTTCTTATGCAGGTTGTGTAGCGGTTACTCTACGTGTTAACTTTAATTGATTAATAATAATAATTTTAAAGATGACATTTTGCGATTATAAAATTTAAGATTTTCGAAATTTAAAGAAAATAAACTCATTGAGTGGTTTATTTTAAAAGAGAAAATCTGGATGACCAATTAATTTTAGAAAACAGTGTAGTCTGTAGTGTCTAAATTTATTCGTCGGAAATGTATTTATCAAGACACTTTGCTTTTACGCACAAAATTTATCACATCAATTTTTGAAGACAAACATTTTGGAAAAATTTGCACAAGACTCATATAAACACTAAAAATTTTGTAAAAATAAACTTGTCAATTTGAAGTCTTTTGTTTTTAGTCTTCTTTTGAATTTAAAATCTGTTAGAGGTCCAGAGGTTTATAAAAGTAGTGCCATGTATTTAATAAAAAAGCCAGAAGAAAATAATTTACATTTAAAAGTTAATATAGAATAAAATTATATTAAAATAAATTAAACAAGATTTTATTTAAATACAAATAAAATAATAAAAATTCTTCAAGAAAGAAAAATAAATATTAAAGAATAAAAACGGAAGAACAAAAAGACAAGATAATCGAAATAAAATTAAAATAAATTAATAATGGTTTAGAAGTGGGAAAGTAAACCAACTCATAAACCATTACAGTACGAATCCATCGCGTAAAAAAGGTCCAAGTGTATTTGTTCGCTGGCTCTCACCATAGATGGGCATTTACGCGTAGATTTCCGTTGTCTATGTTACGGGTAATGTATTTAAGGTGGGCATTGTGCAAAATGACCGGGCATTGTGTAGAATGTCAAATGACAATGTATATAATGGGCAGATATTTCACAAATGGGCCGGACATTTTATATAATGCCCACTGTTCGTTGGGCATTGTGTTGAATCTATAGTTGACATTCTTCTATCTTAATTTTTTATCCTTGCACTCTGCCTGTTATGACCTAAAAAAAAGATGTAAACGATATTCACATTTGCCTTTTACGAATTGTTCTGAAAAAAATATAAACTTCATTTAACGGTAAATAATACATATGTATTTGTCTTGCTGCAATAAATGATCCTTACGATTAACTCTCATTATAATGACTGTATGTTGATTTTAGGCAAGGGATATATTGTCTCAATAAAAAACACATTTATTAATTTCCTTATCAGAGCGGTTTAATACATTGACCACCACCCTCTAGGCATTCTATATAATGACCGGACATTTTATAGATTGCCCGAAACTTGTTACGGGCATTTTGCACAACGTCTTTTCGAACGGACATTCTACACAATTCCCGGTCATTTTGCAAAATGCCCACGTTAAACACATTGCCCGTAACATCTACACTCCGGGGTAGACAATGCGTAGACAATGTAGATAATGCATATTTTATATAGACAATGTAAACTTTTGGGAGATAATGTAAACTTTTAGTAGACAGGCCCTATTCATGTGGTTGCGATGTATCGTAACTGATTTAAGAGATTCAAATAAACAGAAATTTTTCTGCTCATTGGCATATAAAAGATTTACTTTGACATTTTATTAAACCCAAGGGGCAATACAGATATTTCAGCTAAATAACTTCACTATATGGCGCTAGTTGTACAATTTTTAAATATAAAATGTGACATTTTAACTGGGATTTGTATATATGTGTACAAATTTATATAGATATATTAATAGAGCTAAATTGGACAGCTATTATTCGCACATTTGTGTCGTTTGCATTGTGAATGAACCTTTAGCCACCAGGATAACACGATCTAACATCTATGGATTGTTTTGTATGGGGCACTATAAAATAATACGTCTCTTCCACGAAAATTTATACGAAAGCCCACTTGAAAGCAAGAATCCTGGAAGCAGCGAGAAAGATTAGAGATATTTTAGCCTTCATCCAAGGTACAGAGAACACGCAGTATGGTAAGCCCAAGTGTAGGTTCCGCCATTTTTGTTTACGTGGCATCACAGCGGCAAAGTTTTCTATGCGTTTTACGGAATTATTGGTCATATTGCCGAAAAATGTTCGAATTAGTCATGAATGAAATATGCTGGAGTAAGCTCTGGGGAACATTATTGCAAAAAAATAAATGAGAAATGACTCATGTAATTCATAAATTACTTAAAATCTCCACACAACTTTGCCGTAGTGACGTCATCAGCCAATTTTTCTCTTTACTATACCTTGTGTTCTGTACATCGTGGCCTTCATCGTTCTGTTAAGAAGCATCGGGAACAGTACGTACTCTGCATAACTCAAAATGGAGGGCGTATATAGCAATTATTGTAGTTTTCACTATTTCGTAAGCAGTTAAGTTTAATAATTCTTTAACAAATTATTCAAAAAAAATGTACGTTTATTCCATAGTAAGGAATATAGAATAGGTATGACTTCGGAGATTTGTATATTTATGTAAAAAAGGGTATTTTCATTTCAAAAATTCTTATCTCCTAAACAAAGGGGTGTAAGAGAGAGTAAGCACTCATTTAAAAGAATCATTCTTTTTCTATAATATGGCATCAGAGTTGTAGAGAAACTACGTCTAATAAACTATGCGGGATTTTTCGTAAGAAACGATCGAAAAGCTTTCAAATGCAATTGTTTGTCTCATAAAGGCCTATGACTGGAAGCCCGTCTAGTCATTTTAACTGGGACGCTCTGTTTAAGAATAAGCTAACAGCAAGTGGTAAAAGAAATATATTTGCAAAATAATACAAAAGATATTAAGAATAATAGTACTAACAGAACAACTTAAGTTTATTCACACATTCCTTTTATCATTTGATCAAAATCATTTGAAACTGATTTATATGATGGACAATGGGCCCTATTCTAATGGGTTTCCTAAAATTTATTTTATGTTATGATCGTAACATAAATTCGTATTTTAATGTGTCCTCTTAAAATAAATTTAGAAGCAATTGTGTAGATTTCTGCTTTTACGTTTTATTTCCAAGTAATTTTATATTTTTCTCTAGATAAGACCCAATATCTATTGTCGACATTGTTTACATAGATTACATTGTCTACTAAAATATTGCGACATATACTACGTCATTATTTACGCGTCGACAATAGCGTTGTGTAGATATTTTTCCTATCACTGGCTCTCACTGCTAGTACTTAGTCAATCCGCAATGTTTTTGGACAAACTTTAGGTAACAATATTTACTACGGAAAAGTGATTCTAAATAACCCTATGCATTTTTATTTCTTGTATTTCTTAATGCTGAACCCGTTGCTCCAATTATTGTTGGTCTTCTTCTAACTTATATTTCAAGGTTGCCACATTTTACGATTTAATCCGTCCCTTTTGGAATTATCTTATTATCTAAAACTATGTTTCATTATCTGCTATACCATTTATCTGTGTTTAAATCGATACTGTAGCCTTTACAGATATTGTTTTGTATTTGATTTCCCACACTACATACTGCGATCATCAACATCGACATTACTGGTTAAGCTGGCCCTCGTAGAATCTTAGTTTCCTCTGGGGTAATATTTGCCGAGTGTTTATGATTTCGATCACATCCTGAGAGGTAAGATAGGGTGAATGAAGTTTTATAACTAAAACAAAGCTGGCATGAGTATTCCTTTTTAATTAGAATGAAAACCTAAAATCAATATCCGAAGCCAAACTTCCTTTATGATTTCAAATTCTCACTGCAATAATTCAGATACGCATTTCTACAAGAAGATTCATTTTTTTATTTAAATAAGTTTGAGGAAGTCTTTCATGAAATTTTCAAATTTAATTAAGAAAACCTTATATAATAAAAGAAGATAACCTGATAGTTTTTATGTCTGTTTTATTACGTCGTAATCAAGTCATACTAATTAATTTCTTGAAACAATAGCAAAAGTATCTCCCGCACACAGCTTTCCTGGGCAGATAATACTGCAATTTCATTACCTTCACTTTATTGTCGAACATAAAAAGGATTAACGGACTTTTACTCTACATTTTATAGAGAGTAATGAAATTTAAAAAAATGGCGTTGAATGTCATTCTTGAGGAATGCTATAAATTGTTCTGAAGTGCATTCAAAATCATTTTTGATAATATAGACTATACCTATTGAAAATAGGCTTATTGCCTTATACTTTTTAGATACATAGGCTACTCAAAAAGTATCGACAAAAACGACACAGATTATAAAAAAAGACCAGCCGTTGTTTATGATACGCTTTCTACAGCGTTCTTGTCATTTTTCAGATAGAAAATCAGAGCCATTTTAACAAGCACTTCACATATCGACCTGCACTTTTCATTAATAGGAAATCTCTTTCCCCATGGTTCTTTTTTGATTTCTGGGAAAAAGCAGGACTAACAGAGGAGTGAGATCTGGAATGTATAAAGGATTCAGAGTGGTGTTTATGATGTTTCTTATTCCGGTACGCCACGCCAGTTCCCAAAAGCTAAGAAGTTTCCACGAGAATACTGAACTAGGCGGGATTTGATCTTGATATCCACATTATAACAGTATAACGGTTGACGCCATTGGCAGTATGGCAGTTTATTTTATGGCAGTGCCTTTTCCAAGGCTATCTACCAAACCAGAACATCGTGCATAAGTACACTGATGGCGGTGTACATCCAGTACACGGGGGCCAATGACCGATTTGTTGCCAAAGGTTTACTTGCAGAACGCAGTGGTCGTTTTAGAGCGAGCTCCTCTATGTTTTTCACCGGGTATTTGGCCTCAATTTTAAGTTGAATAGTAGTATTACCCAGCCATGTATGGGCAAAAGCAAAAGTCTGAATCTGTCCTCTATCAGTTAAGAGAATGAGCTCAGGCTTTGAGGAGTTTATCCTCAGGCCTCAGTTGCTAATCCTATAAACCTCTCTATTAATGGAAAGTAGTTTACCCGAAAATAGAACAGCTAGGTCGTGAGCACACGCCTCAATCTTAACTCTCCCGTTCCCAGAGGGACTAAAGTGCCAAATGTACCAGCAGCCCAAGTCTAGGCAAGAGTACACACCTTGCGTCCATTGTCCATTTCAGACCCTATCATCTTGTCTTTTAAGATTGTGTCGATCTAGTTGCACGAAAACGGTTAACCGCTTAAACTTTCTGAGCTCCATGAATGGCCTCTGTTGAGATTTTAGTTCCTTTAATGTCAGGAAACTTTTATAGATCAACATTATTCTAGAGATGACAGGATTCCTAACTTCCTGAAACAGGCATAATCCCATCAATACTCTGTGATTTATATGCTGTAATTGATCGAATGGCCCACTTTGTTCTTTCCTTCGTTACTATACTCTGAGTGATAACCCAGATCCGAGGTGTTACTGTACTCAGCAAGGGTCACTGAAACAGGTAATCTGCGAAGTATCAGGAAAATGGGCGCCAAACTGCAGCTACAGAGTTACTTCATTGGATTCCATCTAGGCACCATTGTTCCTTTTTAGAAAGCAGGGAACGTTAGGATCCTTTGAAAGGACTTTTCTAAGTTTAGCGTACTCTCTATGGATTCACAGTAGCTCCTCTATGAAGCACCTTCTGCTTTTCATATGGAACTTTTATATTTCCTATGACTTGCCTCGTAATTGAGGCAATCCACCGCAGTCCTACTTAACTTTGCTTTATTAAATAGCCTCCGTGCATTTCGACTTTCAACCATAATGGAAATACTTCTTGGAGGGCTTTCGCTGCAGACATGTATGAAGTATTTCATAAACAGGTGCTTTCCACCTTTTTAAGACGAGTTTACTAAATTTACACCAACCGGTTCTCATTTTTTTAAGATATTGCCAAAGCTCAGGGCACAACCCTATGATGCACACAGCACAGCTTAAGCAGAAGGGAATGAGGGAAGAGGAGATTGGAAGATTTAAGCTGTCAGATGTTGCAAGTAGGTCACAATCTTTGTTATGAAATTGCTGTGTAACATCACACGGGCTTCGTAAGTACAATTCTTGTCAGTAGAATTGCCTCAACCACTGTATCCAGATATATCGCCATATCTTGTGCAGGATTCGAAACCGCTCTAACAGGGGAGAAAACTTGCAGAAATGCGTCTCAGCCACCGGCGCGGCGTGGGTTATACGGTTTAAGAGGTTCCGATCCGAAAATTACCTCTTGTTTCAAACTCTTCAATTCGTCACCTCTAGGTCGTTCGATTCAGTGATGAATGTTACATTCAGTACCTATTAGCCCTGACTTAAATTAGATTTTAAAATAAAATTAAATAAGATACAGATTCTTGGCTTACCTACACTACACCTTTTTGGTAGAAAACGGTATATTATTGTTATTTCTTGATATTCCTGAGCCATATAATTTCTGACCCATGGTTCCTACATCACACAAATTTCAACTCTCTCCTTCGTTAATAGGAGAGAGAGATTGTCAGTTGCAGCCTTACTGTGATGAAGATTGAACTGGACCACTAACATTTTTATTGCTTTCATGACAACCACTGTCTCTCTTGTCGACTCTTCTGTCCATGGCTTCACCGGTTTCTGCTGGCGATAAGGATTGGAGTCACCCTCTAAGTCTGCCAGCTTTACCGCTTGCCCTCTTGAGTGATCACCCCTTGCATGGATTGGGGTTCCTTTTGAGTTGAAATCACAGTGAATTCCAAACTTGGACTCTTCCATCGGAGGAAGAGATTTGTCAGTTAAGTGCATACTGACTCTTCTTCCCGTAGCTTTGGGCTCTTCTATTTTTAATATCTCTTGGGAGCTAAACACCTGTGGCAAGACTTGTGGTAGTTAAACCGATTCTGGCATCCATATTCTTAACCTCGGATATCCTGGGATTTCTGATCGTGGTATAACCTTAAGCTGTTCACACTTTTCCTACATTAGCTGCGGTATTCTTGAGGAAATCAAGACAGTACTGATCTGTACGCATTTCACCAATGGTTGTCTCATATATCCCATGATGGACTCCTACTGCACCGGAAAATTAAATGTCGCCTGCAATGACTGCGTCAGATTCGTAGATGGTTCACGCAGATTTGACCACTTACGCAATATTTACACTTACGCAATATTTTGGTGGTTGAAATAAAATAAAATTGAATTGAATTATAAATTTTTGTACTTTTAAATATCATAAGGAGGTAAATTAAGCTCGGAAAATTTTAATACAGGAACATATAACCCTTTTGAACTGGTAAGGATATTCGCCAAGGGGGTGAACTACTTCTTGTAACTGTACATGTCAATAAAAGTATGGAACTCAATAAAATGTTTTGTTTACTCAACGCACGTGATCCCATTTGCAGGCGGACTTAATTTTATTACTCTGGTTAAAGGATTGAAATCCGACGGAATAAAGGAAGTGATCACTTGTCAGGAGATTCAACCTGTTTCCAATTTCGGCAACACTAATCCTCCGTAATTTGGCATAATCATGGACATAACCGTAAAAGTTACGCCTGCACACAACGGCATTAAATTTTACGATAGTGGAAAAGGGCTCAGATGTGCACTTCGGTCCAAAATTTGATTAAATGGCTCCTGTTCGTCGTTGCCGCCACAGCGTTCCAATTAAAGTTTGAAAACTTCTAGTGCACTGCTGTATCTTGCCATTGAGTACACAGGGCGCGCCCCTCTGCCACTGATACCCCAAATTAATAGTATTTCTGCAATTTTTCTGTTCAGTACGCCCACAAACCAGAATATTCCTGTGCATCCGTTCCGATGAAAGGGGAAAACTTTCAATCTGCACTTTATGCTTGAGCGTGTCACGGTAAACCCTAATGTCAATCATTACGGTCAGAACGTTTGCATTTTCGCAGAAAACCGGGAAAGGGGTTGACGAAATCCCTTGTAACGGGTGCCATTCTGTAGCAGGGTGACTTCTGTTTCGGAGCGTAGAAATACTCGCATAAAACCCAGAATTCAATTTTCCTGCATGGGAATGGCCCATTTAGGTGAAATGTTGGAGGCTTCATGGGCTCTAGTGTTCCATGATAGGTGTTGGATGTTATGAATCCGCAGGCTTAAATGGAAATATTCCCTGGTGCTCGGCAATTTTGGACTTTGGAATGATTTTTGTTTATTTTATAGTGTCCCTGCGTGAATTTCCTAATTGTTCCAGTGGAATTTTCTATAAGCTTAAAAGCTTTTAAGGGATTTTTTTTGTGGTTAGCAAATGATATCAAAAAGCCATAACTTTTTGAAGAAGTAAAACGAAGGTCGTTAAATATGTAGTTATGGATTTTGCCACATTTCTAGTCTAATTCTTGTTCTGTGAAGGCATGAAACGTGCCTTAGTATTGCATTATGATATTTTAACAATAATTTCAACATATTAAAAATAATCAAAATATTAGCCATTATCCATGATCGCCAATATGGCTTTCGCTCCGGGTTCTCAACTGGCGCTGTATTGTCTCACACTCTCTTCCTGCTCTTCATTAATGACCTTCTATTTCGTACATCCAATCCAATTCAGGGTTTTGCAAATGACAATGCCCTTAATTTCGAGTACTCATTTGAATCACTGGCTAACTCCCGCAGTAATGCAACTGATAATATTTGAGCACGCTAATTGGATCACTTAACGACAACATTAGTAAAATTCTCGCCTTTAATGGACATTGCTCTAACGAAATCTCTGGTATAATTCCTTGCAGTTTTATCTCTACACGTGATACCCACGCAACGAACAGTCTTCACTTCACTTCGAGATAAGACCTAGCAGAACATTGAAGTTTCGAGAATCCTTCTTGAGCCAAACTGTACGAATGTGGAACAGGCTATTGTCTTCCCTGGTGACAATAGGCCACAGTTATTTAAACAGAATGTGCACCGATATTTCCATTCGACCTCTTAATTCCCTTTGCTCCCACATCCCAATTTTTTTTTCTTCCAAGGTCATGCATATCATCATAGGTTATCCCCTAAATCTTGCCATCACCATAAAAAAAGAAAAAAAACTAAAGTTGTGCTACTACTTCGTATTCGCAGAGGATGCACTCTGGCGTTTCGTTTTCTTCGAGACATAGTCTACATACATCGGTGGTTACTATACCCGATTAAAGTTCCTTCTCAGCTTCCAGTGTCCAGTAAGAAGTCCTACAACGATTCTTATTTGATTCTTCGGCAACCTTAACAGTTTTAAAGTTCTTTTTTGGGAGGAGGTTTGGACAACTTGTTTTGGCTCAAATTCCTCTGTAGAGCCAATTGTTAAGGGGGACAACCGGTGATGGCAAGGCTGAAAATACATGATTTTGAGAAGGCTGTAAAACTATGTAAAAAATAGAAGAAAGTTTTTGTTTGTACATTATATTATTAATTATTATTATTCATTATTATTATTATTAATTCATTTTATTAAATTTATGTAAAAATTAATGACAGTTAACTTTAGAGATATGAAATCCCATTAAGTTAACTGAAAGCTTCTTTTGATGATACTCCTTCGTTTGTGCCACTTTCCAATCCAAAGGAATTTGTAGAAAAGCAAAACGTCTGAGCATAAGTTATCTGTACACATTTGTCTTTGGTCTGAAATTATAAAAACGAGAATTATTATTTGAATATAAAAATTGTTAGCGAATTTTCTAAAAATTAGCAGGGTAACGCATTCAAGTTTTTGAAAAACAGATAATAAATTTAATTTTATATTTTAAAGTTTCAGGCAGTAGTCTACATCCAAAACAATAATCTCCAGGAATTTAAAAACATAAATTTCTAATAAATTTTTAGCTATGCTGGCACAAAATGTCAAAAATATCATTTTCGGGAAATGAGCTTTAAAGTTGCAGAAGTGAAAAATGTAGAAATAGGTTGACCATACCTGATTTAAAACACCCCGGGATTGTACATTTCAGCTTCTTTTGAACCAACTGAAGGAATCTTCAAGAGGGTTATCTTTTTCCACGATGCACTTTTTTTTGTCTTCAACTGTCTCAATTTTTTTCTTACCCCAGAAAACTCTTTTTACTTTTTGATTTCTGGAATATTTTCTACCTCTTCTTTTACTTTTACTTCCTGCCATTTTCAGCGCGGTGACAAACACGAAATCTAATCCAACTACTCAACTGCTCGAACATATAAATAATAAGATTAAAATCGAAATAACAAATGAACTAAAGGGATATACATTCATAACAGAGACCTGACAAGTTGCAGGAAATTACAGCTTGTTTGAGTTTTCATGTAGAAAGGATCTTTACTTGAATTTTAGTCCAGAAAAAGTGGCGGGGTTTTACGAATCACATTATAATTTCGGAAGAAATGTGAATTTTTGAGTGGGATTTATTTTAATTGATAGAAGAAACATGCCGCCTTCATTTGAGTCCAAAAACAAAAAGTCGATTTTCTTTCCAGAAACACCGGTTGTCCCCTTTAAGAACATGTTTAGTACTTATGTCCAAAGAGACGCACTTTTCTTGGCCAGCTTCTCTGTCTCTTGGTTACCCTCCAAGCCTAGCCAGTGCTTGAACACATTCCCACATTAATGTCTGAATTGATATATGATATATTTTCTTATTCGTGTAGCTTCAAAAGAGGCTTTCATCGGGTGATCTGGCGATAGCAGACACCTCCGCCTGGATTATGGTTGCAAACCTTGCTGGGCTCTGATGTATTTTAACGTTGGGCGTGACACCATAAACTCCTGCACCAACCTCCTCTTCGATTTTAGATCCATCCGTATTACAGTTGTGTTGATATTACTTTGTGTCTATTATTAAATTATAAGAACGAGAAATTTGTAGTATTCTAATTCACTTCATGTACAATACAAATTTTGTTTTCCTTTTGTTAAGTTTGGTGTGATTTTATTTTTTATATGTGTAATTTACAACTATTGTAGGAACAAAAATAATGTGATCCTGTTTTTTAATAAATTTATTTTGTTCCCAAAATCATTTAATTTTATTTGTTTTTGTTTAATACTTGTTAAAACTAAAAGACTATATACATTGGGGCGAAAATTTATTCTCCTGCCTCAGGTGAAATTACCTCTATGCCCGGCTCTGTTCAGAAGTATTGATATTAACGTATATTAAGGTTTGCCCAGTTTTCCTAAAATCAATCGTGCCGTGCATCAATCATGTTTTATTGCGCATGCTAAATCGTTGCCTACAATATTTGGAACCGCTCAGTATCTAAGTCGAGATATTTCCGCCTACAGCGTTTTCCGGCGAAATTTTTAGAGAAACAAGTCTTTTGATTCCGTAAATTCTAACATGTTATTGTTCCCGCTCCACATACATTTTAATTTTTCACCAACAGCGCTTAAACTAAACTATAATATTCTAAATTGGCGGAGCCAATAAGTCGAAATACAGGGGTCTATTCCTTCGTGCTAGGTTTTAGCTGTGGCATACTGCAGAGTACAATACTCGGCCCTCTTCTATTTTTCCTGCTTATTAATAATATACGCACTGCTTTACTTGTTGCCAGTATACGTCCGTACGCTGATTATGTCAAGGTCTACCTGAACAGACCTATTGGTTATGTTTGGTATTGCATATCTAGACTAAATGGCGGCATGTGTAACTGGTGAGGGATGGAAGTGATACAAAACTTCCTTTCTCGTAGATGATCATGCAATGTTTTGTGAACTGATGCTACAGAAATGCCGATAGCTTCATTGATCTCGTTATAGGTCACATGTCTGTCTGTCGTAGTTATTTTCCTCATGACCTCGATGTTTTCCTGTGCGACCGATGTTGCAGGTCGTCCTGATTGTGGATCGTGATCAAAATTAAAATCTCCTCTTCTAAAGTTTGCATAATGAGTCTTCACTGTGAGTTTCGAAGAGGATGATTCACTAATCCATTCACACATTTCACGAAAACACTTAAGAACTTTCCTTGCGTACAGAAAAGTGACAGAAATAGAAACAGGTACATTTAGGTCAATTTACTTATCCAAGTCCGACCAATCAATGAGTAGTAAAATTCCTGGAAAATTATCACAGGTTGACATAAGCCGATAATTTTGCACATCTTTCTTTATATTGTTCGCTTCTTAGGTCGGCCTTTAGATGTTTATTCCACACAAATTAGACTCGAATTTTCATATAATCCGCTGCCATGTATATTAAAGTAAAATATAAATATGTATTGTTCCCTGTTTATCTTCTTTGGTCTGGTCTGCTGTAATGTAGCCATTTTTGCTATAGGCAGCAATGAAATAAATAAATGCTTCGTTTCCAAAAAAATTTTACTTTTCTAGAGAGCCAAAATTTCTGAAAATTACAAAATGAGAAAGAAAGTAATAAGTTGTGAACTTAAATTTTATCTTCTAGAACATTTATCATTCTATATTGAATTTTTAAATTATATGTTTATTGTTTAACTTTTACTAATATTGACATGAGTAACTATAAAATTGTCTATAGCGTTTCCGTATTTATAATTCTACCTAATTTCTTTTAATAAAAACAACAACTTTACCTTAAATGCACTTATTCAAACCCGGCTGTGTAGACCTTGCCTTAATTCGAGGTATATAACTTTGATTACTTTCCGTAACGCCTATCGATTCCAGCTTGCTTCATTAGAACCCCAGAATTGGTATTTCCTACGAAAAGGATTTGACAAAGCTGAATCGGGTTAATAAGAGACACTTGACCAGAAAGGTGAAAATAGACATTGTGTATATTGCTAAGAGCGTGATTAACGGACGTTTTCCAACTCCTGCAGACACGCAAACATATCTCCATGCCTAATATCCTGTGTGTATTTACTTTGAGACGTATCCAGATAGGCCCCTAATTGGTATTGACATTGGTCATCGAGTGTTTCTGTTTGTTTGCCAAGATGCAATTAAAGGTCTGTCTTTGGACTTATTGTGTTTGTTCATCTAAGCAGAAACTTAATTTCCATCTTATACTAGACAAACTTAAACCCTCTCCCAGGCATATCGAATCACTCCCCAGAATATTGTCGTTCAAAAAGTTACAGTCCTTGTCATTGGCTGATTAATGGAAAAGGAATCACAAATTAATAACGTTGAACACGTCCTTATCCTGACTTATAAGCTATTGTTAGCCCAAGTGCAGAAGGCTCTGACTCTGGAAAAAATTGACAAAATGTGTTAAAACTGGACACATCCTATTTATCTCAATTATGTGTCACGTGCTACTAGCACGTGTCCTTCTAATGACCATAGCAGACAAATAAACGCAAGAGTGACCATTGATTTACATCGATAATGTTTGCGGTCATGCGGAGGAAAGGTAGTTGTTCTATTGTCCAGCTGGCTATTTTGTCAATGGACAATATTTTAGGGAACTGATTAGGATTTAAGATAAACTTTGGCAGTGACCGATTGTGATGGATTTTTAGAGCGAATATACTTACATGTCATCTGCACTCGATATATTACTAAATGCAGATTGTGAAAACCTTTTAGCAAAATTAAAGTGAATTCGATTACTGCAGGTATCTTCTGTTATTATTTTTAGTCCACTAACTCTGAAATTTAGGGAAAACTACTAACACATAAACAAAAGCCAATATGATGAAATTGTTATGCTTTTTTAGATATTTCCAGCTACACTTCTATTTAAATTAAATAAATTAAATGGATAATAATATTACAGGAGATCGAAAAAATGTAAGCTCAAATTCTCTACAAGACACGTACACCATCTAATTGGTTACAAATTATGATTTTGGGAACACTCCTCATAAACAATCGCTGCCCGTATTCGACACGAAAACGGAAGGTGGTAGTCTGTTCCAAATTCGTATAGTTCTGCTCGACGATTATTCAATTTTTCCAGTTAGGGGAGTTTGCATTGACGAGTAGAGGTGGAGAGGATTTGGGATTCTTTTGAGAGAAATCAGACAGTTTTAGGTTTTGGATGCATTAAATGCGACGCAATTCGTCCTGGCCTAGGCGAGAATTTCGATAATGTCGTTGTTAAGTAATCCGAACATGCTTACTAGATTATTCTCAGTAGCATTTACACGGAAGTAAGCAAACAATTCAAATGAATACACGAAATCAAGGGTATTTAAATCTGCATAACTGATATGAATTAAATTGGAGGTGAGAGATAAGAGATGATTAATAAAGAGCAGAAAGTGAGTTTGGAACAATACAGAGTTCTGTGGAATACGGCCATCGACATCGTCCACGGCAACACGGGTGAAATGTTCAGAAAGAAAACTTTCATTCCTAATATGAACAGAAGGGTCAAGACCGAATGCTGGCAATCCAGCTAAAAGAGCAGAATACCCAACTCTGCGGAAGACCTTCGTCCAATGTAGTCACCCCTAAGTCTCCCATGAAAGTGCTAATGACAACGATCTGTAAAGAACATCATTATCTAGCGGGTTGAAAGCCCAGATCGAAAGCTATATTGACGATCTTCAACTAAATCGAATGTCTCAAAATATTTCATCGATTTTTTTTTAATAAGAGTCTCAAAAGCCAGAATCGAATTCCTTGCTATTTGTCTATAGTTAGAGGCATCCCATAACTTTCTCTTGCAATTGAACACAAGATGGTAGCACTTGGTGCACATTTTTTAAATTAAATACGAATTTGAAGTGAAATTTACTTCGAAAAACACTTGAAAAATGTCCACATGAGTAGAAAATTTCCTTCTAGGTGAACAAAGGAAATGTTTCGATCACAGCAAGTCAATTTGATCATAGTCGAGGCCATGACAGACGCACTAATGACATGGCCTTAACGTTCGAAATAGAAACACTTCTGCGTTTTTTTTAAATCTGGTACTTCGGTAGCTATTTCCTTAAAAATTAAAAAAAAGAAATTTGCTTATTTAGTGGAACTTAGACAAGAGAAAATCTAAGTTAAGTGCTCCTTTTTCTATTTTTTTTCAAAAGTTTAAAGCATTGCCACCTCCAAGGAAGGCGTCCACATGACCAAAATTGACAGAAAATTAACCACTAACACGAATAGGCAAGCAATTAAAAACAGAACTGTTGCTGTGAAACATTTTGTGATTGAAGGAGAAAACTATGCAACTGTACATATACGGAACATCCATTAATTCCTTGAAGTGGAGTAATCAACGTTTGTTCGCAGACCCCTCTCCCTTTTAAAACCACTCACTCCCTCTCAAAATAGCGTTGAAAGATTTTGCGTCCTTTGGTCCTGTAAAATCTTATAACTCCTCATAACGACATCACAGGATAACGACCAAAAATTCGTTTTAAAGAGGACACTTGTAGTTTTTAACGATATCTTAACTGCCCGATCGCTTATGTCCTTGAAAAACTATTCAAAGTCAAATTTTAAAAATATGAATTTTGTAGTCAATGCGAATTTTTGAATAAGAAAGTTTTGTGGTCATTATCCTGTGATGTCTTGGTGAGAAGCTATGAGGATTTTACAGAGTCAAAGCACACGAAATCTATTGACGTCATTTTGAAGAGGAGGAAACGATATTTCGAGTTGTACAATGGCAGCAAAATTAAGGGTATACAAATCAAACGTACGTAGAATTAACACTAAGGACCTAAATATCCGTTACTATGGCAAAAATTCACCTGCGAAATGAAATGAAAAGCAAAAGGGAACTGAGATAGTCGTGGTGGTCGATTATACCGAAAAAAAGATGTGAAACTTATATAATCCATTAAGGACGTCAGGTCTTTATTTCTACCATTCATCCGATAAAAAAAAACACGGCATTCAATCCAGATCAAGTGTTTATAGCTCTATTTCGTCAATAATGTATTGACGTCGCATATATATTTGAAGGTAGCAGCTTATACCTTTTATCAATAAAGCATTAGACGCAAGATGAGATACCTTTTTGGCTAGACTTAAGGATTTTTCGGGAGCAGCAGCCGTTTTCTTAAGGAACAACATTAAGTTTTCATCGAAAAAAACCTCCAAAATATACTTAAAGCGAGAGCAATAGATAAAATAGAAAACATAAAATATGGAATCAGCCTTAGGCTGATTACTTGATACCCTATATGATACAAATACAGTTCATCTCATAAAACTCTTCTGTACAAAATTTTAGAGTGATAAGTTGCTTCCTTTTCGAATTATATCCAATAATCTGGAAATTCAATATGGTGGTGCGACCAAGGAGTGAGGGGACGTGGCCTGTTTTCGTTCTGCCGATCTAGAGTCTCATAAAACACATCTATACAAAATTTCAAAGTAATAGGTTGCTTCCCCTTCAAATTATGTCCAATAATCCAAAAATCCAGTGGAGGTGTCATATATAGATTTGGTTTTAATAATAATAATTGAGTTTCCCTTCTAACCCAGAAGGCGCACTTCTTAGCGAGGTGCCAAGAAACGTTTACCCATCTCCGCATAAGCGTTCACACATTTTAGAGAAATGCGTTAAGATTGGGCTCCCCGACAAGCATGCAAAATTATTAGTACGGTTAGACCAATTAAGGACAAAAGAAATCGTTAGTAGGTTAAACAGCAGCCCAGGAAGCATTAAGTGTTAGCACCAAGATAGTTACAAGACCACATGGAGGCGTTTCTTAAGCACATTCTTAGACACATTCAGGTCAAAGTGTTCCGCAATGTGGTTCACGGCCATACACATGCGGTTAATAGGTTCATGCCTACCGTAGTTAGTTCTGGAAAAGTTAATGTGCAGGAGAGGGACACCCCTCAGGTTGCGAGTGTTAGCCCTGAAGGACACCCTGCCCCGGAGCTCCGAAGAGTCTACATTATCGTTGAAGAGCTGGTGAATGATATTGAATAATACCATCGTTTGTAATCATCTGTAGGCCAACTGCTACTAGGTGGCCTTCTTATCTGTTTTCACATCATCTGAAATAGTAGGAGTGGTATAGAGTTAGTCTCTCTTGAATAGATTTTATAATTTTGTACAGAGTAGTCAGCAACCCAGTTAAGCCCGAATAGTAAACTTGGAATGTGAATTATGAACCAAGAGTTTTGTGATATTTGAGATGCCCTGAAAATACAACAGAGGAAATATAAGCTATTTTCACTTTATTGGTCAAGCGTCTTATAAAACTGCTTCTTACTAAATTTGAGAGCTGCACGTTGTTCCCTATTTGAATTATGCCCAACAATCCAAAAATTCTATATGGTGGCCTTTAGGGGATTCGACCCATTTTCAAACTTTACCGAAGTTCAGCCTTCTAGCGCAATTCGTTCACGAGTTATCGTGTATACAGACGGACGGACGGACGGACGGACAAACGGACAGACGGTCATGCTTAAATCGATTTGCTTTCACATTCTGAGCATATGTATTATAATTGAAAAGATGTGAGTGAAAGAAGAAGGCACCAAAAAATATTAAAGAAAGAAAAAAGCAGCGGTTACTTCCACCCATTAGTTCGCAGATTCAAATTAAAAATCGCGTAGCATCCAGGAAGTTATTGGACTCCCCGGCTCACCTCCGTAATAAGATTGGTACTCTTAAGTACAAGGACTGTGTAACAGAGCATTGACTTCCATCTAAATACAGCAACTATGTACTATAAACTAAATAATAGACGTAAAAAAATCACTAAGATAAATTCAAACGTTTCGTTATCTTCTTTTTACGAAAAGCATAACAAATAGCCAAAATCCTGTTTATGAGTATTTTCTAACAATTACAAACAGTAAAATAATTCAATTCAAAACGTTCATCGTACTATGGTAAGTACAAAAATTTAATACGGGCTACTGTACGATATTATTATAGTCCCATACTGTAATCATTCAGTGGTTAAAGTTTCTAATTTCATTTTAATGAATTTAACTGACAAGCAGCTAGTTAAAACAGATTTACTACTCCAAATTATTTATAACCCATGCGGTTCACTGCATTCTCAAACATTGTTCTGTGATAACCGGGTTGTCCATAAAATTATTAGTTAAGTTTAATGATCCCTTAAATAAAGGGAATGGAATGAATGCAATCGTAAAAATCAATCAGCGCAATAGTACAAATCCTCAATCCCTAGCAAATCCATATCTTTTCTAGTCATCACCATCGTCATGCCATTCATCCATCGAACGGGGAATTACTGGCGATGATAAAACGAATGCAATAAA
>QYTT01081484.1:0-12125 GCA_006980735.1 Dasypogon diadema
ACCATCAACGGAAATGTTTTAATTTTGTTTTATTCAATTTCAGTTGTCAGAAATGGTCAATTTGCATTTCCTTAGTTTGTTGGAAGCTTTGAAGGAGACACATTCAACAATTCTTGCTAAACTTTTGCCATTATGGAGCCCAGTTTTGTCTTCACAGTCGCAGGTATGTGTTGAAGACAATGAAAAGTTTAGTTCTCATTTTAAGGGATGTTTTGATAAGCAGTGGCTCGGAATCCATTTTAAAGGAGTTTTTTGCTTCTCCACTTTACAAATTTAGCAATAAAAAATGAGCTTTTAGTCGCCACTGTCTCAATCAACCCATGTGGGCTTTAGCCACCTCCTATCAAACGGAAGGAGGTGATTGTCTTGACCCTATACAATAACAAATGGAATCGGGCAACGATGTCTGACTATAAAGTGATACAATTTACGGTGGAATATGGATGAGAGAGAGAAGAGAAGGCTTCTAAGGATTGCGCGTAACAGAGATGTGGCAAAGGACACTGAAATTTTAGAGAGAAGTTCGAAGGAAAAGGTTAGGAAGGCATCTAAGACCATTAGAAGTGCGGTGTCACAGTAGATGTAATAATATAAATTATAAAATGCCACGCCGGATTGAAAGTGGATCGAAACGGGATTGGATTGACAAAATTGGTATCTTAATGCGGATTGGATTGAAACTAAACTGAGTAAATCCGACCTAAAAATTTGTGGGATTGATTTTGTTAATCCCATCAAATGTGCATGTAAACGTGATTAATGATGCATTTCAGAAAACATGTCCTTTTTACTTCAGTAAACGATCAGAATTCCACTTCTTAATGGAGTAGAGAACTGAACAGCTTGAAGAAGTGGGATTAGAAGAAGTTTTGACCATACTATGATCTATGACTATGTTGGAAGGACTATAAGACGAAGAAGAGAGAGAGCTAAAAAGGGGTATTCTTTCCATGAAGCTAACCTTCTGAGACAGATTTAGGACTGTACGTAATCGCATGACCACAAGATTGGACCGGGATGCGGCGCTATCTTTGAAGAAAGTGAAGTGAACCATATGCAGGTTCGCACCTCTCAAATCTTTAGTCCTGAATGTGATATTTCCTAATTTACTACAGTCTGGAAAAGAAACAGTTGCATCGTGACTTTGATGCATATTTATAAGGCATACACCACCAGTAAAGTGGAGGAAAACAATAGTGACCTTCCTACCGAAGTCAGGGAAAAATATTTACACCTCCTCTAGGCCAGTCAGTCTGACATTCTTTCTGTAGAGAGGGTGCTGATGGAGCACCTAGAGTGCACCACACTGAGGATGTATCCCCTAAATGTAAACCAGCATGCATTTCGATCTTGCAAGTCAACGAAAGCTGCACTTGAACAGTTGCCGAGGGTGGCAGAAGAAATTCTGAAAATGCCTATTGGCCGCTTTGATGAACATCGAAAGGAAATACATTAAGAAACGAGGCAATCAGAATCCAGACCCGGTCATGCAAGTTTTAGAAAAAGGAAGGCTCACAAAGTGACCACAGGCCAAATACCTGGGTGTATACCTAGATTCAAAGATGACCTGGAAACACCACACTAAAGAGAAGGCCAGAAAAGCGAAGGTACTGATGGATTAATGTAAAAAAGTGCATGGACTGAAGTGGATTCGCTCGCCTAAGTCAACATACTGACGCGGCAATCTAGTGGTCTAATGTATTCCTGGTAACTATTCAGCGACAACTGGATAAGGTACAAGAGATGACGTGATGACAGCTAGACCCATTTGTTAAAAAGATTACTGTGGAGGTTGCAGCCTGGATGTAGCGGGACGCTACATAATGCTTTTCAGCGAATGTGTATGGGAAATAAGAAAATCTGCGATCACGTAAAGGATATCAGGGAACTTATAGTGCCCAAGAATACGATCAAGATAACTAAAAGTTTTCATAAGATTCGTATCAGTGACGGATCACTTCCACAGAAGGGACCTAAATGATATTTTTAAATTTGCGGGCGAATCCATGCAGAATGGCAGGCCTGAAGAGATGCATCTCGGTTTACTAGGTAGAGATGCTGGCTCCGATTCGTGTTTTCGACTACTTAAGAGAGGAACAGATGCGAGGGGGTAAAATTCTTATCGCACTGAACAACCAAACGGATGATGATAATGATCCATGGTGATACCTATTCTAAAACAGTCATCAACCTCTGTTCCCAGCGCAACTTCTGCCCAATTAATCTTTGATGTTTTGCCAAAGTCTTCAAAAGAATTGTCTATATATAAACTCGAGTGTATCAGCAATAATATACTTCTATCAAAGTGGGAATTCGGATTTCGTCGCTCTCATAGTTGTGAATCTATTATCCTGAAAATTACATCTAATATACATAGGGCTCTGGACAACGACCACCTAAGTATACTTGTATTACTTGAATACAGCAAGGTCTTTGATTCCATTAATCATACTAATCTATTAAAAAAAAAGTTGTCAGCCCTATTTTCATTCTCGTCGTCGGCAGTCAGGCTTATCAGTGACTATCTCGTAGAGCGCCAACAAGTGGTTAGCGTACAGGGTGTCCTTTTGAATCCAGAGTTCTTAACGTTCTGTGTACCTCAGGGTTCTGTGGTTGGACCGATTCTTTTCAGTTTATATATTATTCATCTCTATGCAGATGTATTGAACCCAGAAAAAATCCATATGCTTAGGTATTTATAGAAACGGGGTTGATTTTGATACCTTGCCATCAATAATTTTAGGAAACACAAATATTAACTACGTCAAATATCGTCAAAAGTTTAGATTTTGAGCTTAATTCGGGCTTTAGGTTCTGCAATCAGACTATTGCAATAACCGGTAAGATTATTCGGTCTGCCATAGAAGGCTACTAGTTGCTTTCATCGATGTCCTACGATTTGTCTTCAATCTAAGAAGAAACAGCCATATATTGCCTTTTCACATTCTATTACTAGAGCACTCTATAGAGAACTACTTAACTCATCGAAGGCTTACATTTCCCCACAAGGTCATATATATAGCCATCAGCCTGAGTACCTGTTTGAGAACTTAAGCTTCTTACTGTTAACCCCACATAAGAATCTACTGCTTCCCCGTCATCGCTCACAATATGGTATTCGCTCTTTCTTTGTCCAAGGTGCTCGCAGTTGGAATATTTTACCTTCTGCAGTACAACGCGTGAACTCCAGCAGGACTTTCGGCCGAATGTTGCGAGAATTGGATGTGGTATAAACGAGCGCTGCATCTCGTAAAACTCAATTGTTTCCTCTTTTTTTCTTTTGCAAATAAACACGAAAGCGAATCATATCACTTAAAAAAATTTTAAATAATTCTGTTTGTAGCAAAAAAAGTTAAAATATGGAAAATAAATCAATCTAATTCCTATTTTTCAGCTATCAGGCACCCTTCATGTTCGACTACAAAACGTTCGGGACTATGCACCAGACATAGAGCAGCAACAAGTTCATACCTCCGAGTCTCTTCTGAAATGGCTCCAACGTCTGCAATTTAAAATGGGCCAAATCGAATTGCAATCCTCTACTGCAACACAATTTTATTCCATTTAAAAACTTTATGTGATTAGAAAAGTGAGAAAACATAATTTCGGTGTCTCTTAGAAACTGTATTTAACTTTAAACAATAAATTAAATCTGAAGTAACAACAAATACTATTTGTAAACAACATAGTTCACTCCACCCTTTTCCTCCTCCTCATCTCTCACACCTTCATCACTGTCAATTTTTTCTTCTTCCACCTCAGAGTCTGATGAATCAACATCAAGTGCATCTCTGTAGGAGCCAAAGAATTTACTAACTTTCACTACACTTTCTTCAGGTAAGGCAATAGCCATGGATTTCAGTCTAGCAGTTTTCGCCTTTAAACGCTCCTCAGCTTGCTGCTCTTGAAGTTTCTAGAAAAAAAAAGAAATTCAAGTGTTTTTCTTTACTTTTTAAGTCCGCCCTTTAGAACTTACCTTCAGCCTTGAAAGATATTCAGCCTGAATTTCTACCGAATCCTGAAGAGATAGCAACTTTGTTCCGGCATGTTGAAGGGGAGGAGGAGTAGCTGCTGTAATTTCCCAATGTTTCCCTACAGGTTTTCTCAGCTTTTCTTTTTCTGGATCATGAACGTTACTTTTAGTAGTCTTAAAAGGCTTAAATCTCTCTTTTTGTGGAAGTACATCCACTCCTTTCTCAAACAGGTACAAAACATGTGGATTTAAATCTAAAGAATTTATGGAAGAATTTTTACTAGACAAGGATCCAGTATTATTAAGTTTATCTCCCAATTTTGGTTTAATAGCACCAACTTTACTACTAACATCAATGTTAACGATTTCTGCCTGAACAATAGGCTCCTCATCATTTGTCTCTTCTTCCGCTTTAAATGATTCTATTTCTTTTAGATCGTCTTCTGTGATCAGTGATTTCTCGGGTGGCACATATTTCACCTTTCTTTCGACAGTTGCGCTTTGTGCGATTATCTTCAAGGGGTCCGCCGTTACCTCTTCATCATCACTATCCAAAATCACTTCACTCCGACCCGAATCACATTTACCTGTCCACTCTAAATTCGTCAATTGTCTTTGACCATTTGATGCAATGTTAAGTTCTGAGAACATTTTTGCTGCCTTTTCAATTTCATCGCGATGTTCCAGTTCTTTCAGGACTTTGTCATAGAAATCCTGTATTCTTTTTCCCTTATCGGGTAGCTTGGATATTCGAAACCTGTGGAATTGTTGCGATTATAATATGCTCAAAACAAAAATACTTGAATATGGAATGTACTGCAATTTATGAAAAAAGGACAAATTTAAAGGAATAATTTCGTCATGAGATATCATTATCGTTACCATACCTTCACGGACAAAACACAGGACGGAGATCCACTGTACACTGAGGACTCCAGTTCTATCTCATCCTATTTTCCTCTGATATTTGCTTACCTGGAAACCTGGCATACGTACTAGCTGACAAGATAGCTAATCACTAAAGCTAACTAGATGTTCATCTTTTGTGTTTTATATGTAGAGGGATTTAGCACCCCTTCTCTTCAGTGTTTGCAATTTTTAGCTGTAACTCCCAACCAGAGCGTTTGCGTTGATTTTACAAGAATTGATGGGGTATTTCTAAATTTTTTTAGTAACATTCCAAATTACATTATCTACATTATCTAAAATCATTATACAGGTCGTTCCAGTTAAAGTGACTGATCGAGCGTCCAGTGATAGCTCTACATGAGACAAACAAGAAAATGTATGAGGGCAATCCTAACCGTTTTCGAAATAACGGCACTTCGGTCAATGAAGGCCAATAGCTCATGGTAAACATGATATGTAGAGAACATTAGTGGCCTTTAAATGAGTGCCTACCTACCTCTCGTACTCCTCTTCATTTAGGAGCTACGAATTTTCAAAGTCAACATTTTGGTAATTTTTTTACCCCTTTTTCATAAATACGCAAATTTCGCGAAAAAAACTGTAATTAATATACTTTTTTTGCATAATTTAGAATCTCCATAATGTTCCCTTTAATTTGATATGAGACATGTATTCACCTATCTTTTTTCATTTTCGAGATAACCCATCCCGAACCGACCCTATACACCTATTGAGAAACAAGTTACATAGTAAAACGTTTGAATATTGAATAGCAACTTCTGGATAAATCGTAATATGAGCAGAAAAGAAGAAAGTCGTGTGTAAGAGGAACCTGGTAGAGAACGAATATAGTTGTTCGTCGCAGCGAAAGGGTTAAGTGAAAGTGTCGGTTTCCTTTGAAGAATTCGTTGTCAAAATCGAATCCGTCTTGCTAAATCCCCATTTTCTAATGCAATTATGGATATACTTGATTGGAATGAAGAATCCGCCAAACTGTCTACTAAGAAATTCCAAGTGTGTGTAATAATGTTCTTGCACTGATGCTCGGATAAGCAGCTATCATTTTTAATATCTCTTCTTCCAAATAAACATCTTGATCCCTTGTTACTAGGTCTAGCCGCCGGTCTGAAAACGTATCGCACTTTCTTAAGCATCTGCCCACACTTTCGGAAGTTCTTGTGTTTGGAACTCTACGATCAGGGAACCTTTCCTGGTATATCCTCCTTACCAACTGGCTATTTCTAGATACGTATCTGCATACTCTTCATTTGTAAACAACATAGTGAAAACTACAACGAGCGAAACCCAATATTTTTGTGTGTTTTTCTTAAATAATCGGACTTAAGAAACTAAAGAAAACTAAAAGAAACCCAAAAGACAACTGAGGGAAATTTCTACTATAACATTCTTCTTAACAAGTTGAGTGGGGCAATTAGTACAAAAGCTTTCGTGCATCTGTACTGAGAAAACTTTCAAATGCCATTCTCAACGTGTTAAATATTACCCCTAAGGTAGCCCAATTGCAGATCAAATGATAAAAGGCCCAATAAGAATTCCTACAAACTCATGACATGAATTGAACATAGGAAAAGAACTTTGGCACGGGAACTATTGTAGGTATCCGCCACTTCGAAAATCTATATGGGATTATTTTCATGACGATCGCGAAACTTATGAAAAAATTGAAATTTATGGCAGCCATATTTGATCCGTCATCTTAAAATTTAAAAGTTGATGTCAAATTCGTAATGCGCCATCCCGAAAACCAATATATGCGCATTTTAATGACGATCGCAAAAAATTTTGAATAAAATTAACATTTCCGACTTTAAAAAATGAAACTTTTATATGGCAGCCCTTTGAAAGGTTTGCCCGATTTGGTTTATTTCCTACCAGGATATTTAGGTTTAACTGAAATACTTGTGTGCCGAATTTCATTCATCTACTTCGAAACGTTTTCCTTTTAGGAGGAAAATATCGATATGTTATTTGATATAACCTGATGTTTCATATGGCAACCCTATGGAGTTGTCCAAAATGGCCCATTTACGAACTCTGCCTTTCAATTTTAAGAAGGTATTTGTATACCAAATTTCAAGCCTCTTGCTTAAAGCGTTCTCGAAATAACGCGTGGACAGACAGACGGACATTTATTAAACGATTGAATGAAAACCTTTATATAAAAAACAAAGAATTGATTAAAAGAGTTGTTTTTTATTTATCTCAGAATAGATATTCTGAGCGACTTCCTACCTCGATGCAGAGAAAAGGTCTTCCTAAAAAAAATTGCGACTTCCTACCTCGATGCAGAGAGGACGTCTTCCTAAAAAAAATTGTCTATATCCGCCTAAATTGCGCTTAAAATTTCGCACTCTTTCCATAGACCAACGTATTGTAATAGTCCGAAACGAAAAGGTCAGTGTGGGGAATCTTGGTGGTCCACATTTAGTGCGCACTACCAACTTCCAGCATCAATTCAGCGCAGACCTATGATCTGGGGCCGGTTCATGTAGATCGAAAACGATCGTCGAACGATCGAATTGTTATGGAATTTATAGAGTAACTCGATCGTTCGGCCATCGTTTTCGAGCTACATGAACCCGCCCCAGGAGCCCTCAATGGCCAACACAGAGGATCATTTAAGCTATCAGAATATTTTGACAGAGCTGTGTATTTTAAATTCTTGGAAAACGATCTGCCGACCTACTACAGTATGAAAATTTAAGATTGCGCCGACGGATGATCTTTCAAAATGATGGCACATTCCATGCCAATGAGAGATGATTTGAATGCTGATTGTCGCGATGGCTCGATAAATTGATCGTCAAGTTCCTCTGAATTAAACCCCATCGACTTTTTCATTTAGGACTACTAAAAAAAAAGCTAATTTACTGAAAAGAGTGCAGAACTTAAAGAAAATTTTATATAAAATTAGGAGAGACTCAAAAGACAGTTCAGCGCAGTGTGGACGCATTACAATGTTAAAAACAAAACTCTTTGAAAAGATATCATCTTTGGAGATCACCAATTTCAATATTTGTCCTGAGAAACATAAAAACTGCAATTCTAAATAAATTCTATTCGTTTTATTCAACATTTTTACTCTATTCCAACATCGTAAACCACTTTTATATCGAGACTGGGGAATATAAATGTCTCCATGGAATTTCCAGAATAAATTGCTGATGAAATAAGCAAATTTTTGAAATGGGTACGAAAGAAAAAATTCCATCTTACTTTGTTTTACTACGGCCTTTACTTAAGGAAAGAGTAAGAATTTCATTCACGGGTCTAGAAAACTCATCAAAAGCCTCTGGAAAGTTCTGCTCGAGTTTGAACATTGAATATTAGTTAGAAGCGAATTCCATTTACGAATAGCCTGGACAAAGTAAGAACGCTCACCATAGGTCGACACACACCTTGGAACAAGAAGCTGACAGAGTCTGGTCGAGCGTAAGAACTGAAGTTTATCATATAAATTGCTTGGATTTTTACTAGTCATCAAACTATGTAGAAATATAAGTTCATAACGAGCGAGATAAGCTTTAAAGGTAGTACCGAGAAGGGTTGATACATACGCAGATATGTGACTATTGCGTGGAACCTTATAAATGTAACGAATAACATCATTGAATGGAACTACGAGTGTCCTATGACACACAGGAGTCCAACTTGCAGAACACAAGGCTGCAAAATGTGAAATGAGGTACAACCAATGCCTTAACCAGTTTGAAGGGAGTACCAGTTGACAAGCAACTAGAAGTTAACCACAATTGCCTTAGGCTACCATAAACCTTCCTTCACAACTGTGCAATATGATTGCAACAACTTAGCTGCGTATTCATTCCAATTCCCAAGTTTTTTACAGAGTCAACATATTCAAGTACGCAGTTGTTTAATACCACATGCAATACCTTCCGATTTTACTAATGCGCTCCTGTGCACTGCCAAGCACATCGACTTAGAAGGGTTCAATGTCAGCGTATTATCCAGCGACCACTGATATAAACTCTGGAGGTCTTCATTTATTCTACTAACACTGTCCTACATTAAACCTAGGGGTTGACTTCGATAAATCTGTACGTCGTCCGCATATAAGTGTATGGACGTATGAGTTACCACGTCTGGTAAGTTGTTGATGAACAGGCTGAATAAAAGTGGCCCAAGAATGGTCCCCTGAGGAACGCCGCAGTTCAGCAAGCAAAGGTCAGAAAATGTGTCCTTTACCTTCACGACTTGGCTACGGCTGGACATCAGATTACCCACTAACTTTACAGCCGAAGACAAGAAATTATATCTAGTACCAAGTTTACGGATTAAAACAATGTGATTCACCGAGTCAAAAGACTTGCTGAAATCCAGAAGAATTAAAATAGTTAGAAAGTCTTTGTCGAGGGTTTCATGGATATCTGTTGTGATTTTCAAGAGAGCTGTCTCACAGCTGTGCCCAACTCGAAAGCCAGATTGCCAAACCGACAATAAATCATTTTCCACGATATGCAAGAGTTTAGATACTTACGTCATAATAAAAAAAAATTATATCAGCAATCAGGAGTTCGGCAAGAATTAAAAAACAAAAATTAAGTAACTCCGAAACTACTTAACGTTGAACAGAACATACATGGGAGATTTTTTGATAGGTTTTGGGGTCCTCTGTCACCCTGCTCTCTTTGATTTATAATTGAGGGGATACTCTGTATACGTACAACATTAATGGACATGATCTAAAATAGGGTCCGCGCCAAGCGTTTAACTTTAAGACTAATTGATATACTTCATAAAATTCATGAGCAATTATATACCTTGATATTTTCTTGATAGCAATTCAAAATTTGAAATAAACTAAACATTATCTGGCGGATTGCTTTTTGTTCCTACAAAGTTTGAGGATTGCAACGGACAAAAGCTGGTCTATCCTGCCCCGTTATGTTCAATTCCGGCATCCTCCACACAATGTCTTTGCGGTCAGGCAATAAAGTCAGAAGCGTTTCACTAAGTTTGGCCATTCGACGATTCTACAAAAACGAAAACTCACTTCAATCTTTACACAACTCACTCTCCTGGAACGTCTTGTTTCTCTGCGCCCCCACACCAGATTTTATCACTTTTTTTCTTACCAATTGAACTGATTTTCCCCCATGGAGCATTGAGAGGTATTAAATTTGGTTTTAAAATGGAATCTTCCATCACAGCATAAAATAAATGGCCAGTTTTTAATGCAATCAATGTAGTCTGCGCTTAACACCCCAAAAAGCGATATTCTGCAACCCAGGAGTGCAAGAAACAGGTGGCCCAGTAAATGTTAAAACCTCGTATCCGAGTGGCAGTCAAAGAGTTAATATTGTGAGTCGTTTCGATTATTAAAATAGATGTGGACTGGGATGCTCGCTTTGAACTCGTGCCTAATTAAACTTTCCGTGGTTTTGACAAAAACCAGTAGCAAGAAAATGTGCCTTTAGTTAGGTTGAATATCAGTAACTGCTCCCTTTTTGGAAATCGGGACAATATTTATGGTTCTCACCCCAATCGGGGCTGTACAAAAACCTATTAAGCTCTCGCGCAAACGAAGAGATTCTTAGGGCTTGTCCGAATCCAAGTCTTCGTTCCGTTAAAACAAAACATGGATCAGTACTAAGGTCCTTTATCATGCTATGCTTTATTCCGTCCCATCCAGAGTCGAGTCCATTGTAGAATTGCCTATGAGTTCTGTGAAAGAAAAGGCGATTCTTTCCAAGGACAGGCCGTCAAGTCGTTAAGTCTCTGCTGACTGGATATGACTTTGGCCACCAAGCAGTGAACGAAATCTCATCCTCATTTCACTGTCCCATTGCAAGCTCCTCTGCTCTGCATGATTATTTCCAGCAGCTTGATGCACAATAACTTGATTTGGATAATCTCAGTCTACTAGTGGAGAAAATTGCGGAAAAATGCACTTACTTGTTACATAGGAGTTTTTCCTGTCGCTCCTTTATCTCCAGAAGTTGAATTTTCGACAATTTACTAATGTCCTCAAGATGTTGTTCTGGTGGACTTTTAGGTAATTCTCCTGGAATTCTAGTTAGATGTGGTCTTGGTGGAATTATTGGCATTTTCCTATAACGCAAATATTGTACTCTGCTGCACTTCAAAACCTACGAACTGTCAACGAGCGTACATTATTGCCAGATGAAGCAAGCAGTCAAATCTGGAAACTTTTTTGTACATTATTAGGTCTGTTTAATGAGGCAAACTGGATTTTTCCAGGAGACCTCGGTCCACTTTCTGTGTTCAATAACGCTTCGAAATGGACCGAAATGGACCGAAGTGTCCCAAGAATGTGTTCATTGACGGCTGCCAGATTTAGTCTCGGTCAGTCTCGGTCAACTTTTCCTGCCCAAGCTCTAGACTTAAGGCAAACTCAGGAGAAGTGTCATTCGTGGAAGTGACAGCCCAAGTTGTCCAGATGCGCTTGGTCGGCTTTGACAGTTTTCCTGAGATTGAACGAAGTTTTCTCGGTTAATCTGGGGCAGTGTCTCATTAAACAGACCTATTATTGCCAGATGAAGCAAGCAGTCAAATCTGGAAACTTTTTTGTACATTATTTATTCTGCCATGCCGCCTAAAATTGTAATAAAATTTATATTAAAAAAGTAAACATTATAACATGGAAAAGATACATCGAAGAAAAATACTTTGCTGTACACCTTATATTTATTATTTATCAATATCATCAACAACTTAAAATTTATCTAGTAAAAGCGAAATCTTTTAATATTGAGCAAATTCCATGCAATGAACAACACTTTTTTCCTGTAGTCATGGAATTTGTGATGTTTAGTTTGTAGTCATCCTAATTTGTAAAGGTGGAATTACAGTGAACGCATCGCATGCTTCGCATCCAGTGCGGCGCTTTGACAAGTTCATTGAATACGTGCCTTGTAATGTCCCGTGTTACAGTGAGTGAAGCGAACGATGCATGCGATGCTTAGGTTGGTCTATGTTCTACTTTTGCTTCGCATCGGAAGCGGCAACTGACAGATTGCCTTGTTAAATTTGAAATGAGTTTAGCGATTTAAATACCAAATACGAAAAATGAAATATTTTGAGGAAAAATACATTATCCAAGTTATGAAGCATTTGTGTTTATACAATAAATAAAATTTTGAGCCGTAAATATCGAGTCGATGCGTCGCATTCATTGTAACAGCATAATCCGCGATGCCTACAATGCTTTGGTTGTCAAAAGCATGCGCCGCATGCAATG
>QYTT01081485.1:19298-29600 GCA_006980735.1 Dasypogon diadema
AAAAAAGGAGTGCTTGCTTCTGCGGACATGCAATGCAAAAAAGTCAATGAGAGCGGATAGGAATGAGAAGCACAACGTGATTCTCTATAAGTGCTTTTTTATAGTTCCTGAAGCGCTCTTTTTCCTGATGGTATACCATCTGAACCATGATATGCACAATGCAATTCAAATGTCTTTGTGCCACTAAAAGTCTCAGCAGTTAGCGATGAATCCGCATAGCAAACGTATGTCTCAAATTTTCTGGCAGAAGCTATCATTTTCCCCTCCTGCCAGATTTGCAAGTTTTCTGATCTTGCTTTTTAGGATGAGTGCAATCTTGCAGAAAAATGGCAGCTATCGGCTGATATAAAAGAGGTTATGTGATGTGTTTTGGTTACATTCTGAGAGGTAGGGAAATAATTAGCTCTGTTCGATATATGACTAGGACAAGTCCTGGTCTGACCTTTCCTACACCCAAGCGTTTAATATAGGACCGGAACTTACACAGAACTTACTCAGGTGCGTTTAATATAAAACCTGGTCTTGGGGAAATGAGACCAGAACTTACGCCCATTTTTTGGTGGAGTAGGACTTTGACAACTGGTGACATTTCCCGATTTTGTTGTTATGTGGAGTTTTTGTTAAAAAATTTACGGGTTCTATTCGCTCTGCTAAGTGATTTTAATTTATCTAAGCATTTTTGTGACGTTAAAGATTTAAAAAGCCAGTGTCATTGGATATGCCTCTCGTGAAAACAAAGTAATTGTGGAAAATGTGGAAATTTGAAAGTGACCATTTCAAGATTTGAATTTCAAGTGAATGCTTAATGTAAAAAAGCAGGCTTCTTACAATTCGGCTAAAATAATAAGAAAATAGTTTTACCTTTTGTAAATACCGTTCGTACTGTGCAAGTAGAGAATAAAAAGGTAATTTCCTTAGTTCTACGTTATTGGCAGTGCATCTAGCAGGCAAAAAACTGCATGGTTTTTATCAAGAAGTGTTTTGTGGTAAAAGCTACTTTTGAAAGTGGCGATTTACATGCCCAAAGTCGAATTGTCATCCAAGTTTTAAAGTCCCAGACCGTTTTATATATTTCAAGTCCTGGGCTTGATAATCCGCCATATTTGTAGGGGAAAGAAGTCCTGTGCAATCTGCCTAGAACTTATATCGAACAGAGCTATTATATTTAAATTGTATCTAGAATAATGAAATAGCAATAACAGATTCAAATTCAAATGACTGTATTATGCATAATGTGTACACAAGACTCGTATCTTTTAATTGCATACTTAAAACTACGGGAAATTTGACTACTAGCCAGCATTGTGTTGTAGTATAAATATTAAGTGATAAGCGGCGTGCTTCAAGGTTCTATACTCGGCCCGCTTCTTTTTTACCTATTTATTAATGACCTTTCTGATGTCGTAATTGATGATTCTGTTCACATGTGTGCTGGCGAAGTTTAAATATACATAAGCCGACCAATTGGTTTAATTGAAAACTATGTATTTTGCATGGACTCATAAATTTCCAGACGTCATATCACTTTGAAAAGCTAATTTCCCTGCAGTCAAGCAGACATCGAAAGATCTTGATTGCTAGTTGGATAGCTTGGAAAAGAAGTGATCCAAGTGACATTTGTGCCAAAATGGAGATAGCGTTATTTCTGCAGTTAATTATGTCAAATTTATTTTGTCGCAGTGATTCAAGCAACCAGCACATTCCTATGTAGGTGAAAAGATGTTCGTGTCTATTTCTGTTTTTTTTCCAATTAAACCTATTTGCTGCTTGTTAATCAGTGTCACTTAGATCACTTTATTTCCATACGTAGAAGAGGATAGATCAGTTTAGTTTGAAAAATCTAAATTAAAACACATTCATCATTATATAAAACGCGTTTGGCTCATTTTCTCAAAATCAATAAAATGACACTTGGACCACTTCTGCCCCAAGCTATCCAGATGTCGTCTCTCACGATTACTCTTTGGAGAGTGTTTTTCTTTGTTCAGGGTATTCGTAAGTGGAAACTTTTACGGGGTTCTGCACAACGCATCGTTTCACACAGAAGATTTTGCCAACTGTTAATATAACATGATCTGTGGGATCAGAAATGTGATATGTATTACTGTATTTACGGTCTAATCAAAAATGTAATAATTTTTATTCCTAACCCAGTTACAAGTTCAGAATGATTTTACACTTCATTTCTATGCATTTTTTCCTCCCGCTCGCCCCGTCCTTAAGGTGTTAAGATGTCACGTGGTACATCACTTAGGGATATTTAAAAAGGGAAAATTGTAGCCCGGTTCCGGTATAACGTTCCATTTTTAATTTTTACTTGAATATAACGTTATATTTGGGAGCTTTCGGAAAAGTTTGAGGTTCTAACCTAAATTATTTATTATAAAGTTTCACCGGAACGTTTTGAGTTGAACTTTTACCAATAAAGTTCCGCAAGAACGTTTTGCAAAATAACTTTTCTTTGTTGGAATTTTATGAGCTTTTTATCATGACGCATACGGTGCATCATCTGGTCACAAATGTGCTAAGCTGAACGTGGGTCTATTGATATCTCGGGAAATAGATAAGATATCTGTACGTGTGTGGTCTCAAATAAAAGCAGGAGATGACCTCTACACGATAATACAATAAAATGTAATAGTCGCAGGGCAAGGGAAAGTTCTAAAACGCAATTGAAAGGTAAGAAGGCTGGTTCCTCAGGAACTTTCAATTGAATTTTCGAACATCCCCTCGCACCGCTAATACTATGTTTTATCGTATTATCATGTAGAAGTTAGCTCCACTTTCATCTAAGACTGTATAGCGCAACAGTACTTTCTGGTTCCGAAGATATAAGCCTTCTTCCCCACCCCTTTGTAGTGCAACCATTACTTTTTCTTGGCTTGCAATCATTGCCGCATAGACCTGATTTTCCCCCCTCATTCGAGACCGCACATATGCCATTATGAATCTTGACTTACAGGATATAAGTATTTAAATGAACTGGAGTTACTAGGCAACAAGTGCCACCTAACACCGAGAGTTACCAGGTAAGAAGTGTTATCTAATACCGGGAGGTATCCGGTGTCGAGTGTTACCTGTGGTAGGACATGTTCCTGGTTAACTAAGCATTACCTGGAGTCGATACCTACTCACTTGCAGTACTCTGGTATGTAATAAACTAATGCTAAAGTGCATTAGGAGCATAAACATAACGTTACTTTCGAGTCATTCGGTTGAACGTTCTGATTGGGACTTTATATTTTTCTTACATAAAGTTCCAAGAGAAACTTACACTGAGGATAGCAAGACATTTAGTTTAGGAAAGTAAGTTTTCACCGAAAATATAATATTAATTAGAACGTTCTCATGGAACCGTGACTTTGACATTCATCTCCCTAGGTTGAACGGAATATTCTGGCAAATAAAATTAATTTCAGCTATTAACAACATTGACTTCCTCTTCTAGCCCAGAAGGCGCACTTCTCGTCATGGTGCCAAGAAACATTTAACTATACCTACTGAGATTAGGCTCCCACAGCGGCATGCAGGACTGTTAATAATATTAGTATTAGATTGGCATATAGGGTTGTTAGTCAATTAGTATATTAGTATTTGAGAATAGACCAAGGGAAATTAGATGAAAGAATAAGAATGAGAAAAAAAGCCCCCTCAAATTATTTATTAATATTATGAATATGGATGAATTGCTTTGGCTTTTATAAGTCATACTTGTATTCGTACAAATGCAATTTTCTACAAAAATGTTTGCTAAATTGCCGAAAAGAGTTTATTTATATAACTTTCGTTGCTAAAATTATTTAACAGTTCTAATTGAACTTTCCAAATAAAAGGTAAAAATAAATAACACACATTTTAAGCAACAATGCTTAAAGAAACAATGGAGAAATGTGTTTCGTGCTGAAACTGTGCGAAGAACAGTAAAAATATAGCAGAGTAGCCATTTATAAGTAAAGTGAACTAAATTAAAAGGAAAAAAATTTGCAAGTAGATATTTAAACAAAGGGATGGCCTTCTGGAATAAAGTAATTTTTACTAATGAATGTAAATTTAATGTTTCTTCTTGGGATGAACGAATTAAAGTCTGGCGGGAAAAAATACTAGCTTGGAAACTAGAAATATGTAACCGACTCTTAAAACACCAAGGGGGTTCGGTGATGGTATGGGGGTATTTCGCTGCTTCTGGTGTCGGAAATCTCCACGTAATCAATGGAATAATGAATGCTGCAAAGTATATTCAACTTTTAAAGGATAATTTTCATGACAGCGCTTTAGAATTGGGACTAGGCAACGCCTTCATCTTTTATCAAGATAACGACCCAAAGAACACTGCACTTAATTCACGGTTATGGCTGCTATATAACTGTAAAAAATTTCTTGAAGAATTTATGGTCGTATCTAAAAAATAATTTACAAAATCATCACATAAGGTAAGGGGCATTTTTAAAATAGGACTATGTAACAAATTTTGGATAAGTTTTTATAATTCTTTAAGCTAAATTATCTTCAAGCTTTTCTCTTTAATTTTCTAAGACAGTTTTTTAATATCCAAAGGTTATGCCTTTTCAAAGTTTTTACTTACAAAATTAAGGAAAATTAGGCAATTTCTTTTCTAACCGGTGTAGATTTTGAAAAAATTAAAAACTCAAAAATCCATCTCGTAAAATCGTAGAGAATTGTTTGGAGATCATTATGCACGTAAAATCATCAAAATCGGTTAAAAACCTATCACATGGTCCCATGATCTTATTTTGAACACAGAGTATGGACATTGACCAAGCAATAACAGAAAGACTAATCAGCTCCTTAGGCAAACCGTGAACACTTTTTCTCTACTTTTGGCCCAGCGATGCCTCGCATGAGAGCTGTAAACTGAGAGGTATTTATTTCTTACAGTACAGAGTGAGGAAGACGGAAGGTCTCAAGCGAGGCATCGATGGGCAAAAATTCGTGAAAAAGCGTTCACTGTTTGCCTTAGGAGCTGAACAGTCTTTCTGTTATTTCTTGGTCGATGGTATGGAGAAATCAAGTTAGGTCAAAATATAAAAAATTGTATATTCTTATATTTTTTTATATTTTTAAACCTTTGCGCTCCGAACTTTTCCAGCATCTGTAACTATGCAAGTTCAGAAATATTTAATCCTTTATAACTTCAAGGACATTTAATATTACGACGAAATGACAACCCAATAAAAATTTTTATAATAAAAAGCACAACCTAGCATTGACCTAATTAGTCACCTTTCAGCTTATAGTATTTAATTGAATACCAATTAAAAATCAGCGCCTAAGTTGCTGTAATATAATGGTGAGTTCACCTTTGAACGCACGGTGCAGACATTTTCAAGAAAGAGAGTTTTAAAATTTCCCAGGTAGTTTATATACAAAAGAATTTGTCCCTCTGCCCGGCGGCCGTGTGGCTAAGGACCAACGTGACCGATTCACAATCGAAGGGTTCTGGGTTTGATCTTCGTACCACACGGCACTTTTTTCTTTTTTGCTTGTTGTCACTCGAACTATCCTTGCGGATTTTTTAAAATCACAATAAATACATTATTTATAATTTATTTATTTCAAATATAAATTTTCCAATTTTCTACATTCTTTTGCACACATATTGAAATATTCGTTTTGAGGAAAAGGTTTGGACAGACAGCCATTTCTTTGAACAGAAGATGTTGGATACCTGGGGCACCCTTGATTTTCCCAGCCAACAGGTCAAAATCGGAAGCGTAGGAGCGTTTATGATAGTTCATTTCTGGACTTCGCTACGATTAGACGTATTATATAGAATTAAAAATCGAAAGCCACACGGCCGCGGTGCAGAGGAAAAAATTATTTTGTATACAAACTACCCGAGGAATGTCAAGACGCTTTTCCGGTCTCATGAAATGTACAACATATTAAAAAAATATACATTCATATATGTAATTCAAATTTTAATGATTTTTTTCGTAAATATTTTCATTCAGAAATTCCTATGGCACCTTGCCCTCTACTGAAGGAAGGTAAACAAAAATGATTTTGTTTATAATTCGTTTACTGCTCGCGGATTTGTTTATTTCCAATGACAAGGTCGTAATGTCTCGGATTTTGTTGATACTATCGCGTGTTTTGATACCTGATATGGTTCTTGGAGTACGCAAGACAAATAGACTACCCAAACAATTAATCGTGGGAAACATTAAAAACAGTATCTTGTATCTGTTATCGGTTATATTTATAGAAGGCTACTACGTTTACGCAAAAAGTAAAGCGGAAGTTAAGCGCAGAACCACATCTGGGAGAAAACAGATGAAGTTCATGACTTGTGTGAATTGAAAAAAGAACAATATTAAAACAGCAAAGGATAAATGGTAATATTCTTTAAAAAAATTATTTTCCAACATTTGTACATTATTCCAATTGACTATCTAGTTTTTATATCCAAGTGACTGCCTGGAACTAGTCCTACATAAGCCAATTTTTGAAGAAATTTAAGGCATTAATATCATCATGTGCAGTTCAAGTTTGATTCAGCCTAATCATCGCACAAGCTTATTATAATCCTATCCACAAAACTCAGTCCGGAATGGCAGAAGTAATAAAAACATGCGGAACTATAGTAGGCATCAGTCCCTCCTTCCCTAACCATGGTGTTCAATTGGAAATAATAAACCAGTAAATCAGATAAAAACAAAATTTTCTTAAATTCTTGCAACCTCACCGTCACCAATGTACTTTCTTGTTTACGCCGCTAAAGCTTAAACAATTAAAAGAAAAAGGTTGAAATTATGATTGATAAAACGGCGAGAAAGTAAGTACGCATTGGCAGCGAAGAAAACGTGGCAAATGACATGTGTGGTTGTCTTGCAAGCACCAAATTCTCCATAAATTTTTTATTTTATGTAAGGGTTGTTTGGAACGAACAACGCTGCACTCTGCACAGCCACAGACCCTTGACTGTAATGCCTACCTACGATGAGAAAACAGAAAGCATCTCTTGACCTAATTCCAAGCCTATCAAATCAGCTCGGAAACTGATTACTTGAATATTTTAAATTTTCGCACAAAATTTAATTTCATACAGAAAATTGATTTGGGCTGACAGCTTCTAAAAATATTTGTACAACTACCACTGGAAGGGTAGTACTCCTCAGGCGTTTGCACGGTTCAGCCCGAATCAACGGGGATTATAGTCTAGAAGCTACCTATAAATTTAATTTAAATATTTATTTTATATAATAAATACGGCAACGGCTGGGATACTCCAGAAATTAAAGTGACATGTCATCGTGTTGACACGGAGGTGATGACCATATGGCCAGCCGGAAAACTCTAAATAGCCCTCATTTCCATGGGACAAACAACACTAATACAACGTTTTTATAAAAAGCCAATAAATTTCAGTGATTTTAATGAAAATTTCACAAGCAAAACCCAGAGAGAGGGCATGTCGCATTTGCCAGGTTGGCACTCCGTGAACTTTCCACACCAATGGTCGAAGATTTACGCAATTTCTCGAATTTTGTTGTATGAAACACCAAAAATTGTTAATAGCAAAGAACCTTACTTGCTTCACAATTCCCTTTTTCTTCGAGGGAGTTGGTGCCGTCGTACTCATCTTTTAATTTATTTTTTTACGTACAAAGAAAAAATCACCACCGCCCGACTTGTGATCACGAACAATAAGTACCGACACCACACGGAAGATAGAAGTGAGACGATTGAGTGAAATGTGTGAATTCGGAATTTTCTCAAGATGTTTTCTGCTGCTACGTTGAGTATAACCAGCCCTGCACAATTTTACTCAACCACTGAAAAACGCCTTATTCGTACGCTTACGATTTATAAATGGATTGGTGTGAACGTCATAATCCACTGAACTTTTTATTGATATGACATGTGTAGCAAAAGGGAAATGTTTCATTCCTTGAAAAGGGTTAAATACTGGGATCTTATTTTGGTGTGTGGAGGAAATATGTCAAGAAAAACTTTAGAATTGTTCAATGCATAGTTGTATAGAGAGCTTTGGTTTCACGAGTCTATATTTTAATGACACATATTTTTTATTTTACGAGAACCATCAAAAACCATTAAAGCTCGCATTTTTTTTTATTCCGTGTACTTTTCCTTGAAGTGAACCACACTTGCTTATCGTAATGTAAATAATAGGAAAGTTTATCGAACCTTTCAACCTAAACCTTTCATTTACAAATGACTACCCTTGGAAACAAACCTTACAATTTCAGTTTTAGTACAACTTCAAAGAAATAAAAATGTTTTTGCTGTCAAGCTACTTCATTTGTAATGTTTAGTTTGGTGGAATTTTTCATATATATATACTTTATTCGACATTGTACAGAAGATGACAAGATCTTATTTTGTACCTACATATTGGAGAAAAGGAGGGAAGCAACTATTTCTAATAATAATATAAATATATACAGGGTGTCCCAAAAAGTAGTGATAATCGGAAGCCTGGTGGTAGAGCGTCCCTCGGGGAACTCAAATCACCCCCATGTATGTTCTACGATTTTTCTTAGTTTTCGAGTTATTACAAATTTTCGAAATTTTTCGCTAATTACGTGTTGTAAGGGATTTTTGGTCATAGCGATCGAAATGCGTGAGATAGGGACTTGATTTTTTTTCTTGAAATAGTTTAACAGTGCACTTGTTGTATTTAAAAACATTTATTTCAGTACACTTCACCATTGTCTCAAAAAATAATGTTGAATTTTTTCTTTTACCAAAACAAAAAGTAACTTGAATGTTCTATGACAATTTTAAGAAAAAAGTTCCATATTTTTTTTCAACTTTACATGGTGCAAATTTTATCAAGTTATCTCAACGGCATCATACTTAAATTTCGATTCAGATTGTAATGCAAAATTTAACAACTTTAATAGGGAAGTAAAAGTAAAAATAAAATAAAATAAGAAATGTAGGTTAAAATTGTAATTATGCAGTAATTCGAACCCACCTGCAAATCGGGTTATTGTTTGTCCCATTTTCTTATCATATTCTGTTCAAATCCAATGGCAGTAAATGCCAGTAAATGCCAGTAAATGGTAGTAAGTAAATTTAAGGTGGAATTACAGTGAAAGCATTGCATGCGGCGCATGCTTTTAATAGCCAAAGCAGCGTAAGCGTCACGTATTGTGCTCGATATTTACAGCTCAAAATCTTATTTATTGCGTAAATACCAATGCTTCTTATCTTCACTAATGTATTTTTCCTCAAAATATTTCATTTTCAGTATCTGGTATTTAAATCACTAAACTTATTTCGAATTTAACAAAGCAACCTGTCAGTTGCCGCTTTCGATGTGAAGCAAAAGTAGGCATAGACCAATCTGAGCATCGCATGCACCAATGAAGATCTTTTCGGAAAGGTAACACGATGGGAAATTTAAGAAAAATAAAAAACATAGATGTTAATCACATGAATTCCGGCGAAAATTAGGGAATAATGCGAAAAAATAAAATAATTAGAAGTAAATTTTTAACTTTTGCAAGTGACTGTATCCAAGTGGTAGAAGGTAGGTAAACATTGTGGATATTTTTGGTAAGAACATCGGGTTTTTCACGTAGGTTGTGTGTCGCTGCGTTGAGCAGATCAAATGATAAACATCAAAGGAAAATATGAATCAACCTTTACTCCCAAACGGTTAAGATTGCCCCCCCACATCATTTTTTGTTTGTCTGGGTGAGATCTTTCACCCCATTCATTTTTGACCTTCCCCTAGGAAACACCCTGTATATAGTAGCTATTATTTTATGATATGTTCCAAGTCTCGATGATAGTATTGACTGAAATGTTAGGAATTAAGTCTACGTTATACTGTTTTAAAATGAATGAAATCAAGTGTGAAACAACTGGTAAGATAAAAGTTGTATATTACTTATCTTTATATTATATTTTTACAAACTATTGATATGAATTGATAAAATTTTTACATAGACAACAAATATGAAATATAATTCTTCAATAAATGTGTTTGTTTAGGGTGGGATGTACGCATCATAGGTGATGCAAAGGCACTCTCAGCCTTGGATTTTGTGAGAAAAGTTTCCGACTTGGCTGGATCCAGAAACATTAGCGAAGAAGAGTTGTTTTCTTCAGCCATCGATGGTGTTGCTTTAAAATGGTTCCAATCCGACTTTGAGAGCCCTGTGTATCAGGACGATTTGATAGATACGATTAAAACTAGAAAGCAAGCCAGCAATGAAAGTATAGTAGTTTTCTTTACTACGATGGAAAATCTATTTCTGAAACTCGACGAGAAGATTCCTATACCCCAGCAAATAAAAATACTTCGAA
>QYTT01081486.1:4691-15699 GCA_006980735.1 Dasypogon diadema
ATAATCAGTCTGATATCACTCTTTAAAATTGTAGGCTCAGAATAATTCTAGAAATATTTGTCTTCAATTTTGGCCAGTTTTTTTTTTCAACTAAACTCAACACTGCATGCTCAATGAACAACTCAGCGTTGGCCTTGAAACAATCTTTTTAATACTTTTGTTTAGGCTAATACTTCAACAATAGTAAAATGTCTTTCAAAAGGGCTAAGTGAAAAAAAATTATCGGTAGGCATGTTTAAAAAAAATTAAAATAATAGGAAACAAAGTAGAGATTTACTCGATAAAAACCAAGCTTCAAAAGATGACCCCAAATATTCCTTTTACCCTCAGAATGAAATTTCTTCTATATTATGGTCTGTTGTTCCATTAGTCAATCGATATAGTCCCATTTTTTTCATGGTGATGCCAGATTCAATACCTTACAAACTGCTGTACAGAAACTTGTGGAGCTAACTTGAAAAATTCTCCTTCATTCCTCGTATTCTCCAGGTACTTTTCCAACTGATTTTAACCTTTTCAGAAGTTTGAAATTATTCTTGAATCATAAAATGATCAAAGCCATAGCTTCCATAATTGAGTCCTGCGAAGAGTTTATCGCTTCTAGAAACCAAGACTTTTTTGAAAATGATATTTTTTTTATTCGAAGTCCGATGGTTGTTTGCATAAAAGTCGCAAAGAATTTTCAAAAATATCTAACAGAAACTCTTCGTATAAAAATTCGACATTACACGCTATACAACCTAATATTCATGTTAGTTGTTATCCATAGAAGGTAAAATTGCTAGGGTTTTGGAGTAAAGGCTGTCGTTTATTGCTACAATTCCCCAATTTATGTAAAAATAAGTTCCACAGGGATCTATCTTGTCTCAAACGCTCTTCTCCTTATTTATTAACGTTATGTCTTCATCTCGAAAATTGTCTAAAAGTATTGTTTACGCAGTATAAAAGTATTGTTTCTTGATCGATTGGACCATTTGCGGATTGTGTGTCCAGAATTAATGAGGACTTCGAAACTATCTGGACACGAGCAGGCTCAAATAGCCTAATCCTAACTTTATACCATAAAGTTGTCACCTGTATCACTGCCTAGCGTTCCTCTCAACTTAGTAGATGCACTCAGGAACCTAGATGTACTCATGAGGAGCACTCTTATTTTGGTGCACCACATAGGCTCCATAATGGGGAACCTATGTGGAGACCAACAGAGCCTTCTCCTGCCACCTGCCAATGTTGTTCAATTTTACGGTTATCATTATAATCGCATGCTACTGCATAGATATTTTTTGAGAGCCTGACCAGAGCTGTGTACAACTACTAAAAGAATTGAAAATAGTTATCAAATACTAATTAGCATTTTATTAAAAGTTATTTAAATTATCCAGTATTTTAAGTGTTCTGTGCATTTAAATGCATCGATCTTTAAATACATCTTGCCGTCAAAGTAGTTAAATACCTACCAATTTATTTAAAATATTTAAATCGTTAAATACTCAGGTATTTAAATATTAAATACCCTAAAATGTAAGTAATTACAGTATTTTAAATAAAGTGTAATTAAATTACTTCATTATTTTAAGTAATTTGATATTTAAATCGTTGTGTAGTTAAATGCATTCTTGTTCAAATAAATAATTGTTCCAAAAATGTATTTTAAGTATCGTCATCATGTATTTTAAATAAAGGTATTTTAAATAAAAAACAGGGATTACTATTTTTTGAGTGAATAGCCATCATTTAGCTCATTTAGCACAGAATACAGGATATATCGAGAATTTTCTCACAAACAAAAAAAAATGTTTCTATGAAAATAAAACCTTTTCATCATGAGTGTTATATACACTGCTGTTTCTTACTTGGTTGTTCTTTCCAGTTCTTACGAGCGCTAAGAGGCACTGCTGCACTGCCACTGTCTGCAAAGAAATTACTTTTTTCCAATAAGTAATCAGTTAATTCGTAATATTAAAGTAAAAGTAATTAATCAAAAACAGAGCATAAAATAATTAAGGCGGAATGTGCGGGTAATAAGGAGCAATATTACCTCTAAGGAAGTGATTAAGGAAAGTATTGCTCCAAAGATAAAATTGAATATATAAAGTGGTTTGTAGTCCAAATTATTTGTATTATGTCCGTAACTATTTAAGTTTTCACAAATGTTACTGGAAGCATAAAATATCTGTCATTTATGGAATTCAAATCCAAATCCGCAAATCAGCATCTTTACATATGTAAAAAGTATCTAACAGAAGATACTTTACATCTAAACAATCTTAAAGACATTTCCAGGACGCAGTTAGTGTGTAAGTGTTGTTTAGATAAAATCTTACGTACATAATGAGGATGGGTGGCGTGGAGCCCTTTCTTCCGGGGGTTGGACGATATAATCATAATAAAGGCGGAACTCGAAATTATCTAAGAAAAAAGGCTGAAATGCGTAATTTTAAGCTTACGGGTATGGCAAAATTATAAAAGACAAGCAATATAGTGTCCCCTTCATTAAGAGGGAATGATCCAATCAGGAAAAACAGCCAATTTCAGGACAAGAATAGTACTTTGCATAAAAATTTATACCAGAAGATGACTGTTGTCGCATCCTTGAAAGAGCTCACCAACAGAGCCGCATAACATTTCCATCAGCGATTCACATTGGCGGAATGAACACATCCCGAATAGCAGGACATTTTCGTATATAGATAAGGTACAGAACACGCTTAATGGAAGTTGGTCTATTCATGTTATCGTTAGCATTTAGTTGCCTGTGTCTCAGCATCAGTTCTCATCTCAACGGCAGCCTATTTATATGCTAATAGAAGGATATCCTACAGAATGGTGAGATGACTGCCGTTGTAGTAGGTATGCCAACAAGCACTTGACGGCAGCAGCAGTACAATGAAGGATTTGTCATAATCATTCAGGGCGGAGTTGTTTTGTTATGCTGAGTTATTGCTGTCAAACAATAGTTTTGACAAAATGTTAACCAGTTTACGGGATTCCATACGCTTGTGGAGCACAGAAGCGATTCTCTGCCATTAATTGAATTTTAAAGCAGGAAATGTTCCAAGAAGATGGCACAACTCTTAAATCGAATGAATCTTTTAATTACCGAAGTGCAATTAACCCAGAGTAAAGACCTCTTCATCCGCCCTGTCTTCCATAAAACTTCTTGATCAGATTTCATTTCACGCCCAGCAAAATAATTTAATTTTCTCGCCACGACGAGCATTTTATTGTTCCCACCTCACTGGTAAATAAACAATTTTTATGATTATCCTGCGAATACTAATTAAACTAAATAAAATTGCCACACACCCCACCCCCCGGTCCATGTCGATGGATAAAGCAATACCACCCTCACCCCCGATTGTCTGCTCAGGGTGGAAGATTTTATTACTCCATAATCACTGCGGGTCGTCTTCTGGCGCGTGGTGAGTTAGTGATACTTACCGAAGTTCCAAGAAAATAATTACACGTTCCGGCACAGTTTTATTACTGTTTTGGAAAATATGGTCTTCGACTTAATTGGTATTAACCTCAATTGTTAATATTTTGGTCACGATTGCTATAAAAAGGTATCAAATAACAGTAAAAATATCCTTAGTGGGAAATGATTCCCTTAACGTTAGCGTACACGTTTCGGAGCCTATTCACATTTATGAGTGTGGCTGCAAAGTAAACATTTTCACGGGGGCTTTCGCCTGTCTTCCGAGATTAAGTCTACATCAATATAATTAAAAATAAAATTTCTATTTGTTGATTGTTGAGCACAAAATCGCAGATCTGAATAAATATTATTCACTAGCAATGTATAATTTTTCTATCTTGCACTTACAATATGTCCAATGAATTTTATATATTTGTGCAGTTGTTTATGGATTTTCAATAATAATAAAATTCATAATTTCTACTTCTTGATCAGTGGCCCATCTCTAAAAGTATTGTGCCTTGAAACGCCTGGCTAATGAATAACAATCTAAGGGTTAGCTAGTCATATGAAATTTAAATTTAACCCAACGACGGTGGTCGAGCGGGATGAGGCATATGTATACAGATTTTCTCTCCTGTTGGCGTGGGTTCAAATCCTGCACAGGACACAGCGATTTATCTGGCTACCAGTAATTTTGGCAATTCTACTGACAGGAATTGTACTTGTGAAGCCTCTGGGATGTTGCAAAATAAAAATTGTGGCTCACCTGCAACATTTGTCAGGTTAAAATTTCCCAATCTCCCTTTCCCCAATTTCCTTCCGCCTTTTTTTATTTCTCTCTTTTTATGGTAGGATGTACACATGGCGGTTTTAAGCACCTTACGGAATTCCAATTTGGTGGTTTGAGTGGATCTTATGAGGTATGTTATGTGGGTTTTTTTCACCTATCGGACCGCTGTAAGTTACTCGTTGTCGATTCAGATGTTTTGGTTTTCACTCCCTAGCAGCTCCGAGCTGATCGCATTATAGAGTTCTTTATATCAATCAGGAATATACTCATTTCCAAAACAAATTATTCGTTGTACATCGGACTAAGAACTTTGGTGGAGAGATGCTAATATCCAGTAATCCTTCGCTTTTGATATATCGAGAACGGATCATGTCATTTTTCCATAAAAACGACACCTTGCTGCGGAAAACGAAAACTTACCAGAAAATTGTCCAGTCGTAATTTGTTGCTCTATAAGATCTCAGATTGAAAATACTTGAGAAATACCGAAAACGGTACGGAAGTAAAAAAGAGAAAGATAAAGGGAGAGGGCGCGGAGGAATAATACTAAAACAAAAGAGTGGAAACCTAAAAACTTTCACGCGGGGTCCCATTATAAATTTTTGTAATTTTTACTTGCTAGCTTTTATTTTGAATTTTGATCAGTTTTGCGAAATTTGCCATTTTTCCTTCCTTTTGAGAGTTTAATTGTTATACAAAAAAAACCGCCAATTCAAATTTTTTTCAAACCTACTCAAGAGTTCATTTTGCAATTATGCGTGGAATGAAATTGATCCGGAATCGATATCATTATTTGTCCTCGATATATTCGAGACGAAAAAGAAGCTCACGTACGTACGAACGTATGTACACACGCGCATACAGATATCTCTCTAAAAACGATGGATTCGGACTCTAGGGACCTCGGAATTTTCAATTCGAAAAATCGGACCCATTACGATAACTTCTAAATGAGAAGTTAATACCGACTTCAATTTAAAACTCGTTTCCCTTTCTGAAAGATTTATTGCCTTTTCGGAAACATATTATACTTTATGTCCAAGCCTAAGGATACTATCGAAAAGCATGACGACATCCAAATGTGCTCGCATCTATCAATGGAAAGATTTCATACTGTTCCTGACCTAACCACATGCCATTATTATCCTTAATTTCGTACCTACTAATACTAAACACCGTTGGAAAAATTCTCAGGCCAGTAAGGGAGGGAATTGTAATCCATTTCTCCACGATTTTCTCTACTTTATTACTTTCACTTTAGAAGCGTTTTCTTTTCCCTTCTCAGAGCTTTTGTCATTAAATTAATGTCCACACTTCACACAGCCTTTCAAGGGCTCCTGCTATTGACCCTTAATGGAGTCCTTCACCCACTCACATTCTGTTCGTCACGACTACATCATTCCGACACATTTTAATGGGCGACTTAGTAGTTTGTTGTCACGTGCAATTTTATGATGTGACGATTCAAAGACTTCTGGGAGATATTTTTATCAGGGTCAAAATGGTGCTTGTCCACCCCGGCAATCCTGTGATTGAAATATCTAATTGAGAAGTAAATTATGATTTTATTATGGACTGTTGATTTTAATAGAGGAATAGATTGACTTCTTTAAACAATTTCATGGGATTTAAATACGATTTTTTCTTCCGAACAAACTGTGGATATTTTTAAAGTTGTGGCTGTTCTGAAATTCTTCGAAACCGAAAAGGTCAGCCTACAAAAGTAGCTTATAAACGATTTCGTAAAGTTTAAAAAACGAAACTTTTGTGGAAGTGAACAATTTCATTGGTCGGGGTCCATGAAAAACTCCTTCTCGGGTAACTCCATTCAAATTACAAGTGGTGTTCACGTTCGTCTATCCGATCCTCAGCTAAAGAAGTTCATTTGTTGCCATCAATAATAAAGTTCTCAAAAGAGCCAACTGAAACTTTCGTCCAGTCGAATTAAGTTGTGATTCTGTGTTTATATGGGCGTGTGTTGAGTGAGAATTTAGAGCAAGCGGGGATTGAAAGAAGGTTTTTAGTCCAACAGAAAACTTTTCTTTGTAATCTTATTTCGAAAGGGAACCAGGAATTTTAGGAAATGACAGTCGAATACTTCCTAGTTGGAAATACTTGTTCCTTGGACATTAAGCTGTTCTGGAAAGTAGATTTAAACACAAAAAGTGGAAATTTTCAAATATTTAGAAGAACTAAATTAGGTACGAAGTACGGAATGAGAATTCAAACTTTTGGATGATGGGATTCCTTTTTTTTTTCTTAACAAAAGTAGAATTGGGATTAAAATAAGTACTTTCCTCTCAAAGGTGGAAATTTCTCTGAAAAATTCATGTAATAGTCATTGTTGCCTAAGTTGGACAGTTGAACTAAATAGTACAAATGTTAACAAAGGAATTTTTTAAATATTCAATTAAATATGATAATTAAATTAATTTAAATAGAAAATCTATCTATGCAGGTTCCACCCGGTTTCACACCTAATGTTCTGCTATCTAGAGACTATGTCAATATGAACATGACCGCGTTTGCCTGACCGACCAAGGAACTGTGGGCCCCACCTAATGCCAGCTCAACATATTAACTTCTTCGACTAAATATACTATCATTAAGAATACATGATAATGACAGGATATAGCTTCCTAAAAGTACACCAACACAGGATCGATCACTCTAGCGGTGTTGACTGTAAGGGATGCGGAGATGAAACAGAGACTGTGACACACTTTCTGTGCCATTGTCCGTCACTCTAAGCGAAAAGAATTAGACACCTCGAATTCCACTTTTTCAGGTGATAGGGGGCGGGAGGGTATCCTGGCTTTCATTAAGTCGACCGTGTGGCTGAGTTAATAATACATTCCGTCTTACTTACTTACTATCTTTGGAGGGAGGAACTAGTAGGTTCAACGGATCCCGGTGGTCTCATACCTTTAAAAAAAGCTCAGGGGGGATGCTCATCATGAGGTGGCGCATAGCATAGCTTACACGTAATGAAATTTTTGGACAAGAAAAGATTGGGAAGTTTCCATCTGAAAAATGTCGTTAGTAAGCCACAATTTTAGCATCTTCTTAGGATGAAATTTTATTGCACAACATCCCAATGGCTTCGCAAATAGAATTCTCGTCACATAGAATTATTTCAACCACTGATATTCAGATAAATCACAAGAATCGAATCCGTGCGTTCACAAAGAAGTTATTATGAAATATTACAAGGGAGACTTTTAATTCATAATCCACATCCGGAAATTATTATTTTGCAATTATTGTTTTGAATACAAGACGGAAGCATTTGGTGGACAACAGCATTTTGGGAAGCTTCGATTTGCAGTGACCAAACATTAAAATTTGTTTATTTTACCGCGAAAAAAGATTTTCTGTTTATGTTGCCATTGATTGAAAGTAACCATTATAGAAAAATATCCTGTTTTGATTAGCCAGAAAAGGTGTTATCCTCCAGGGTGATAACACCACATTCTGCAAGGATTATACAACAACAAAATTAGAGAATTAATATCATCTTTTCAGATCCTTACAGCACTTTTTAGCTGGAAAACTTTCCATTCTTATGAAGGGGTTAAAAATACAAGGGTTGAATTTTTTTTAATTCAAAACTTCGAAATTTTTTAAAGCTGGCTTAGAAAAGCTATGGTAACTATATAATTAAAAAAGCGAAACCTTTTTCTTAAAAAAAATGAATCTATACTTTTGCAAAAAATACGACACAGATCATTGTTCATGTTTATATTTTCAATCTTATTTAAAAAATGTGTATTAGTTTTTTTGGTTTTTGCTTTTTAAGTTTAAAGTATAACACTTTCTCCTTTAATTTTTGTTTAGTTTTTATTTTATTTTAATATATTAAATATTATATAATTTTTTCTATTTTTTCGCGGTAATACCAAAGCCCAGCATATACCCCTTGATGCTAAGCACAGCCTTCTCAGGAAGGAAAAACATTTGTAATATTATTGATCAACAGTGCGTAGTTTGGAAATATGCGTTTTTGAAATTTTGAAAAAAATGACAAATTTAGAGGGTTTTTGGTAATTTTAAAAAATCATATCTCCAGTTCTATCTATTGTAGCTCAACGAAATTATTTTAATTATTGTTGAGTGAAACGTTTGGAAACGATTATAAAAATATAGTCAGGATTTTTGAATGATAAACATTTTTCAAGGATAAAGAATTCTTATTTTATCCTTGATTATCTCAACCTTTTTATTTTTTTATACTATTCTTTCGCTTCCTAAGTAATTCACTGTATAAATCGCAAAGTGGATCTCCCTACCCTTAATTTACCTCGCCAAGCTGAATAAACGACCTCGTCAAGCTGAATCGATAAATGTGGGAAATATTAATAAGCAACATCCTTTTATTCTGAACAAAATTGTTTTTAAATTTGTCTGGTCCTTTGTTTGGACAAAGAATGTTTTTCCACTTCAGAATTACGATGAGTTTTGGAAAATATGCCTTCTTCTTTAATAAGTTGTTTACTCCTTTTCAACATATAATAAGATGTCGCAGGAAATTCTTCCATATTTTTCCGTCCGCTTCATTCTTCTGGCACACAACTTAAAATCATACATTTCATGTCCTTATCTTCAGTACTTGATTATTTATCTTTAAGTTGTCTTATAAAAATATCTTCTTTCTTACTTCCAAATACTAAACTTACTAAACATAATATTGTCAATATTGTAATGAGTTATAATTCTTTACGCATTTTTTCGTAAAACTCTTGCCTGATCCAAGGAAAAGCTTTCAGTACGAAAAAGATAATAATTTTCCTCGAACGTAACAATTTAATATATACCAAAATTATAACATAACAATTTATTAAAAGTATAATTTTATCATAAATATAGTCTGTGGCGTACATTCAACCTGGCCATCTCCATCGTGTTGCAGTTTCCTTGAAATTATTACTAAAGACGACAGCTTTAATCAAAGAGTCAAGTTTCAGGGTGTCGCTTGTTTCAGCTCCATCATTTCTTGTTAGCGAAGGAGTTTTCCTATGAAACTTTTTCAACTTCCAGTCATCCGAGAAAGGTGTCGTTTACTCTCCTTTGCATAGAATAAGACACGTCTCCAGAACTTCTCACGTGAAAAGGTGAATAAGGATACTGTGGAGGAGCAAGAAAATTGTTGTAAGCCAATACACGTTCCCAACAGTAAGGGTTTTAAATTCATTTATCGCAGTCCTTAAACGTGAAACTTTTACCCAGTAACTTTGAAATTTTTCCTTGCCTTTTCCTTCATTTTTATTTTCACCATGTACTAGAGCCGTTTGCAGATTTTTCTTTTGACAGTGAAAAACTTAGTGCATAGTCAAAGAGGTAAAATCATATTTATTGGCAGTAACTTAATTGGCAGAGGTCGGTTGAGTGCTCACTTTGTTCGTTGCAAGGTGATCTGCGGTAGGAAAATGGCAGCACAGTTTTCTTCTTTTGAATGAGTTTTCAAACTGGGGATTTTTTCTTAAATTGCTATTACGACAGGTAATAACTTTTTTTAACAATAGAGCATATCGTGGCACTTTTAATAATTAGATTACTTTTTTAAACTGTTGGAACATAATACAAGGGTGGAGGGGGCAAAGCATAAGATATCTGGCACTCAGGACCATGAACTGCGCAGAGAACGACAGAAACGTGAGGGGAGCGGGCAACCGGGCAACTTGGTGCTGGCGGTGATTGGGAGACGCAACGTAAATCACAATCCGGATGCGCCACAGAGATTAAACCAGCCAAGGGTAAATCGATCCAGAAGGCGGAGCCTAGACCAGATCTGAAGAAGTTAAATATTCTGAATCCCCAAAGAGACACCGTCTACGACGGGAACAGTCGCTTTAAATCTCTAAGCTCCTCTGCCCAGTATGCAACAGGGTAAGCGAGGAAAATCTGCATCCAGCCAATACAAACCGGGCTCAACTAATTTCCTCAAATAAAAGAAAGTAGTACTCTAGGATGTCCCCTGAGGGACTTAAAAATATTACCGTTGGCACCTAGAATTCAACCAGGCGAGGGCAGTTCTCAGTTTCTGACTAGGTCACCACTCTAGATGGTTAGGGGCCCTACAACAGATCTTGCCTAACCTTCTGATTACAACCTCGAAAGGATCAGATCGGTGGAAGAGGAAACTTCCTCTAAAAGGAAAAAGTAGGAACCAGTATCTCCAAATACCTATATTCAGGTTGTCGAGAGGACTTCGAAAACTTACTTACAAGCGGCAATCATGGACTTCGGTGTATTGGGGGTAATACTGACCACTGTCCTGGGTTTCTTGAATGCAGCATTTAATGTTGCTCTCGAAGCCCTGCCGATCCTCCTGGTGTAACTTCAGGAAACCATTACCTGTAAGGACACTGATATGGTAAATTTTCTAAAAAATAAGATACGGAAGCTTGGAGTGTCCTAGAACCTACAGATTCTAGGAATCAAATCGCGGATGACAACATGGTTACATAATAGTGTTACTCGAACCATCATTACCCGTGGACACTGTATAGTGGAAAGCTCCAGAAATAAGACACAAGTGTCAAATCTTGAAGACAGTACAACGCTTGTACTTATTTGGTGTATAGGCAGCGCTTAGCTAAATAAGTAAACGGGCATTAGGGGTTTTCCTCAATATCTAACCCATAGAAATCCAGGTCAGAAAGTTGGCACATTCCAATGGCATGTACAGTACGAGGCGCGTCCAATCGCTGATAGATGTGATCAGGCTCGCTAACCTACTTCCTATTGCATCCACAGGCACGAATTTATTATCGAGGTATGGTGGGCCGTGATCCCTT